>JBBWSJ010000187.1:0-47036 GCA_038088505.1 Diaporthe velutina
AATAAAATTATAAATAAAATAGTAAATAGTATATAGATATACTTATTATAATATTTTAAGCTTATTAACTTAATATACTACTTAAAAAATATAAGAATTACTTTCCTTATATTTATTTTAAAGGCTTTTAATATAATTTATTAATAGCTTATTATTTCTTTATTTTATTAAATATTAAAGAAAATTTAAGTTAAATTATTTTTATATATACTTTATTTTTATTAAAGATTTATTAGGTATAGTAGTTATTATAAATATTTTTTTAATATACTTACCTTAACTAATGCTATTTAAAGGGGTAATATCTCTTAAAAGAGCCTCTGGTGCGTTATGTAGCATTATTAACAATGATGAGCGACAGCTCTACCTTAACTTGATGCAGCCGCCGCTGATAAAAGGAATGGAATACCTCTGCGATTACAACGATAAGGTCGGTTGTTTTAGCTGCCGCTTTATGGAAGTTGTTGGCCCTGTCACGGGCAAGGCGGAAGACGGCGGCGCGTATTGGACCTTTGGGCTGGCATATTTTAATAGCCCTACCTCGCTGGAGCGCTGGAGCAAGGACCACAGGACGCAGCTGGCCATCTTTGGGGAGTTTGCAAAGTACGCAAAGAGGTTAGGCGACCGAATAAGCCATAGGTTGTTTCACATAGTTTTGGTGCTCGAGGTGGAGCAGCAGTTTTTTGAGTACATTGGGTGCCATGGGGAGACTGGAATGCTGAGATCTTTGTAGGCCGTTGGTCTTAATGGCGATATTCTAGGAAACCATTTCGTATTTACTCCAAATTTTAAGGCATTATGAGTTTATTATCGTTGTAAACATATATTCCATTCGTTCCTATATCAGAAATCAATACTCTTATTTGCCTTACTCGACTTTGGCAAATTTTACAGGGCGCTGCGCTGGCTAGGTTCGCCCATTACCAGCAATGACAAATCTTAGGAAGTAGTCGATTACGAAGCAGGGTATCTAGAGCCCAGTTTTGAAACTCGCCATTCTCTATATAAATGAACAATATACGCCTGTCTCTAAACAGTGCAGCATCAAGTTAATTGACTTTAGTTGAACATCACCATAGGCATGGGTAGCCGATCCTTATGGTCTCACATCCAGTCTCCTTCATCTTCAACATCCTCTCCTTTTTCAGAAGCTTTCAAGAGCTCATTGACTGACCACGGCTTATATTTATAGCCAGGAACATGGTTCGTGTTGTTAAACGGCATGCCTTTTAGAAGGTTCTCTGCCGCCTTATCATAGTTCTCAATCGCATATTCTTCAGGGTCATGCTGGATAAGCCATTTCCTGTGGAACATTTTGCTAAGCAACTCGGGATTCTTCGCAATGAAATCCCAGTCTGTCTTGTGAAGTGCTTCGCGATTTTTGAAGCCCAACTTTTGGGCACATGAGACTCGCTCAAATCTGCAAAGGATTTATCAGTTTCTAATCATCGCTTCTAGTGTTCAGTTCAGAGTCTTCATCAGCTCTAAGCCTTACCACACATCCGAATCCAATCCGAAAGGGCTTTCTTTCATCAGATGATTGCACTTACCTTAATTTGTTGTGCACCTTCGTCGCCAAGGACAACTTGTCCTTTCCGCCCTTATCCAAACAAGTAGCTAGAGTCCAAGCATCTTCCATTGCCATAGTGGCCCCAGAACCGGAGGTCGGCAGGAATGGATGTGCAGCATCGCCCAATTGGACAACACGGCCACCCGTTGACACCCACTGTGGCTGTGGGTCACGCCACATCATCTTCCAGTCAAATACAGTACCATTTGGCACCGCCCTGACGAGCTCCGTAGCGTATGGTTCCCAGTCCTTGACGGCTTCAAGAGCGTTATCGATCGTGGTAGGCTTAGACCAGCTCTCTTCGGCGTCACTGTTGTGATCCTATGTCGACTGTCAACGTCTCAAGGAACAAAATAATTCAGCCAAGGGTTGCATACTCTGCATGTAAGCATCCAGCAAATATCGTCTTCAACCATGCAACTCATCAGGTGGGCATCCGGGCCCGCGTGGAAGAATCCACCGTTCAGTCCGAGCTCTTTGTGCTCTTGGAAAGCTCTCGCGACGACAGGGCTTTTGAGCGCCTCCACCGCGGGGAACGTGGTTCTGTACACAACAAATCCAGAACTGACAGGGGAGGTATTGGTGCCGGCGAACAATTTCCACGATTTTGAGCCTATACCATCCGAAGCAACCACGAGGTCGGCTGTGAACTTGCGGCCATCGACCAAGGTGACTCCGCCCTGATTCTCAGTCTCGAAGAAGTCCTGTACCGGTGTGTCGTACTCAACCGATACACCTTGCTCGGCGGCACACTTGCATAAGATGGCGTGGAGTCTCCCACGACTGATAATCACAGACTGTGCGGTTGAGTCACTATAGACAATCGGCGCGATGGGAGTGCCGTCCCATTTCTTGAAAATGCCTTTTGCATTCGGTGCATTTTCCCTCACGCGTTCCATGAAGTCAGGCCATTTCTGAGGTGTTCGAAGAGCTGATGGTGAGATGAGAATCATCTCACCTGCGTTCAAGTTAGTTTTCCTATCAACCAGTGCATGTTATGAATACGCCATTTCTCCGTCTTCTCCGTCACATTGACGGACATAGATCCAAGATGAGACGTTTGATTTGTGTTATGCCTGTACTTACCGCTTGAAGTTGCTTCCGGTCGCCGCTCGAAGACCCGAACATTGTAGCCCCTTCGTCTGGCCTCAATCGCAAAAGACAGACCTCCAATTCCAGCCCCAACAATGATGATAGAAATTGGTTGCTCTGTAGACGAAGCCATGGTGATATTGGAAATAACGTGATCTTGATTTACACCATGGGGGAGCTTTGTTGTCGACTGATGATGCTAGGACCTGTTTCAACCAGATTTTATATTCTTTTGCCAAACATATTTTCCGAGATAACTCCGCGGTAGACGGCTTGGGATCAGGTTTTTGAAGTGGCCCTTTCACCCACTTGTGCACCCACTTAATTACAGTGGAGATTGGCACCTGCCAAGCCGGGTTGAGCGAAAGCCCGGACGGTCTTTTCAGGAACTCGGAGAGACAGCGGAACGTTGAGGGTTTACCACCCTATGCTCGGTCTTTTCCCTTGGTTCGGCCCTGCTCTTGCTCCACTCTACGCGCCACTCAACTGCCAGTGTCAGCCTTACCCACCTGTACCGCCCGGTCCATAGTTAAGGCCAGGGATTACCCACCCAAGCTCGGACCTCGTGTACTATTACCCAGCTATGTACTCAATTACTCATGGGTAATCCACCAAATTTCTTAGCCTTTCCTAAGAAGCTTAGCAAGCAATTTGGTAGCAACTTATACTCACCTGGGACCTATGGGTAATCTGATCCCTGCAATTACTCATCGGTTCTGTGGGTACTACCCCATGCGTGGGTAATTCCTGCCCCTATGCATAGTCGCTCCCCACCCGACTTCATCTCTTCAGATGGACGACGGACTGAGTCTCGGGGTTGTATAAATATCGCCTTTACATTGTTTGCACACTAGTTATCTTGCGATTCTCCAGCAGTCTACCAAATTGAATCCCATTGCTCCTCACGCCTTGCTCACTTGCCCGGCTGTCTAACTACATAATTAATATCGTTCTGCGTGAGAGCTGTTGGGACAGAGCACTCACAATGACTCGTGTCCAACATTTGGCCGTCCGAGTCTCCGACTTAGAGCGCTCTACGATCTTCTATGTGGATACCTTCAAGGCCAAGCAGGTCCTCAACCCTGCTCTTCGGCCTAAAGAACACTGAGTTTCGGATCGGCTTTATCGAGTTGCCAGACGGGTTCGGCCTTGAACTATTCCAGTTCGTGCCGGACGCCCATCCAACAATTGGTGTCCCACAGGCCCAGGCTTCTTTCATGCACTTCGCCATCGCGGTCGACGACGTCGAGGAGACACTGGCACGCGCGGTTGCCGCCGGGGGCGAGAGCGTCGCACCTCCCGCAGGCTGGGCGCCGAGCGACCCGGCCAAATACGTCTACCTAAAAGACCCTGACGGAAACATCATCGAGCTAAACGATACTACATGGGGTCGAATCCTCAACTCGGCCACCGAACTCCATCCGGAAGCCGCGCGGGTTCCCGAGCTAACATCTCGGACCGATGCACATTGAATCCCTGGAATTCTATCCGGCGTCGCTCATCACATGAACTATTTTGTATGCCAACGCTGGCTTGCGGGTCAGAAAATGGCTTAACACGAAGTCAAATGGCGGGACTCAGAAAGCACCGTATGGTGTCGGATGACAACGGGAAGGAAGACTTCCAAAGTATAGTAAATAAATGTACTACGTCCCAAAGCCTATAGATACTGCCAGAATGAAGGCTATTGTCCCTTACTCCTTGCTCATTTCCTATCGCGATACTGTTAGACGTCTATTCTCTACCGTATTCCTCGGGTGAGTGGAATCAGTTTCATACTGACTGAAGTGACAAGGTGAGTGATGCACCTACACCGGCTCCCGTGAAGCACTGACGTACTGATACCTATTCTGGAGATGTAGCACGGGAAGGTCACCTTCTTGTCAGGTTGAGCTTTTGTGGCTATTTTCAGAAGCCGCCGAGCGTGTTATATCTCTTTGGAGTCTTGGTGCGTCGCGAAAGCACTTCATAGGAAAGTAAATTACGGGAAATACCTGTTGAAGGTCCACTCAAACGTTGGCATCAGTCCTCGGTGGAGGTCTTTGCCATCTGCCGCAGCGTTCAGAGAGACCTGAACTGTGGAAGCCAACGCTGGCTGTACAGGTATGTAGCGTCGGGTAAGTCATTTCAAACACCTCGAACGCATGAATGAAGCTGAGTGCTTGCTAGGAGGGTCGGAATTGAGGTGCCGGCGCTGAGGAAGAGGAATTGGTGTACTGACGGAAGCACATGCACGATTATTAGCCGGTGGTGTTGTTGTTTCAGTTACTCTTTTCTTTGCGTGAGAAGGATTCAGGCTGCCGCTGACCGGTTATTGGTCAGCAAACAATCTCGTTCGAGTGGCCGGCATCTGTTTGCGTTATAATTGCTACCCGGCGACAACAACTGGAAGTTGGAAGATCTTTCAAAGGGATATGCCATCGGGTCCAACAACGCACTATCCTCGGGGCCACAATTTGCGACGGGGACACCTGGGCAATACACCCGAAGTGCACCCGGGCACCTATCAAACGTGGAGAGGGCGTCCAACCTCTTCGCAGGACTACAAGTTACCGGAGCTTGGTGACTGCTTAGCAATCCACCCAGTTAGCAGCTACCACGTTGGCAGATCCAAAAGATTTACACTGAGCCGTGGATCCTGCGAAGGCACAGGAGCTTGGTTCCCAAAATCTTCTCCTTGTTCTCCCGCTTTAAGAAGTCTCGACCTCTGCGCGCCGTTCATTCGTCAACTTATTGCATTCAGCCTAGCTGTGCGTATCGCCGAAGGTGAGGGCTGCAAAATCAAGAATCTGGAGGAGAACCTGGTGCATACCAGGGCAGATGGTAGCTGGCAACGCGCTACTAGGCCCGGCTGGTGTCGGCAGATGGCTATTTTAGGAATGTAAGTTGGACGCCCAGGAACAGACCGGCTGCCCTGGGAGATAAGGCGCTGCCACAGTTACAAGTCGGTAGAATAGCACCTTTGGTTTTGATTTAGACCACATAAGGCCTCAGACCAATAGGCAGTTCCAAGCCGACTATGCTGGTACTCTCACGGCTTTACACTCATTTTTGCCAATTCACTCATTTCCACACAACCTGGTTCTGTGTCTTTCGACGTCTTCATAATAACTTGACTTATCCCATAAAACACCCTAAACCCACAGAGGATAAGCCAATACTTCACGTATGAGTACCTCTATATTGAATGGATAGGCTTTCGGGTGCGGATATGTCCGGATTGCAAGTGCTTGCTATTTTGGGTCCCCTAGAACGGGCTCACGGGTCCGCTATGTGCCTTGCATGGCCTACTCCTATATGATCGTCTACGTCTTGCCTAGCCGCGTAAACATCGTCCTCTACTCGCGTGGTGACGATGTCATTCGTTTCTTTCCTCTTAACATAGAGGCCCCTTTCCAGCTCGTCACGTAGCTCATCAGCTTGCTCACTCGAGCGCTGTTGAGAGTTGTGTATGATCTGTTCAATTTTCTCTGCCCCAGAATGCACGCACCTCTCCAGGTCAGTCAAGCGTGTCCTCGCGAGATTATGCATGGAACTGAACGAGCAAGATTTGATCTCCATAGCGAGGATAAAAGAAAGGGCGAATAACGGTATGTATACAGCGGCTCCAGAGCAAAATAGAGAAGAGACTGAAGCACTTAGAAAGGGAAGAAAGGCGGTGCCATGCCTCCAGTGCTTTTTGCAACACAAAAATGTACGCCAATAGGACTAGCTGAGCTATCCATAGGCTGCACTCTGCACAGCATGGTCAGTGACCTCCTCCAATCAAATCATATGCATACGTTACAGCACATGAAGTGTTATCCTCGCCGAGAATCCTATAGAATAGGTGAGGCCGCCTGGGCGTAGATGATGCCGGTGTCGAAAAGCCCAAAGCTGAACCTCGCCGTCTGCAGATGCGTCAGAGCCCATGTTTGGTCACAAGTCACTTGGTAACCCAATCGCTACATAAATATTGACGATTTTTACTGGTTCAAGATTTAGGTCCGGTTGTGTCAACCAATCATATCGCTACATCTTGACGGACTCTTTCCGAAATCGTCCGAGGTATATAAACACCTTAGGGTGCTGAAAGACATGATTTGCCCGAGATGTATAGTTGGAGTTGAAGATATGTATGTACAGTAGTAATACAGTACTGTACAGTTTAATACAGACAAATATTGTGAAATTACTGCCAGGCGAGCGACGCACACTGTGCACTACCGGAAGGTATTATTAGTCAGTGTAGCGTTCCGTATTGGGCCAGTCTATGATGACCAAGTAAGCTCCTTGGTCAGATTTGGAATGTCATCCCTCCCCCTTGGGTACCCTGCCCCGTCCAAAATCTGCTGAGGAGGCGAAGGCACGGTCTCTCCTTGTGCTCTTAGGGACAATAGTATAAAATCAACCGATTCTCCTCGTTCTGACGACTGTTACCTTATCTCAATTCAAACTCTCCTCCACTTACCCTCCAAGCGCCTTTCTGGTGCCTACAGAAACATGATCTCACTAGCGCAGCATGTGTTCCCCGAGCGGCTCCGGCCCAATTTGGCCGTCGTTCAAGTCCTTGCCAGCGCTACTTCAACACCACCAAATGCTCTCGTCAAAGATCTACGCTACAGAGTGTGGAGTTTAAAGTCTTCAGACCTATTTCTGGCAGCAGGCGGGCGCGAATCGTTATGGTCTTGACATTGACCAAGGCGAAGGGAACTGGTGAGGCGTCATGGCGACCTCCACCAGGCCAGGCCGCTGCATCTAGCTCGGCTATAATGACAAGCTTTCGGTTCTGGTGGAGAAAGTACTCAAAACCATGTGACATTTAGACATCATGGAAGATCACTTCGCCATAATCAAGGACCGTGTGAGCAGAGCGTATCGTAACTTTGCTTTCTGTGAGCCGTGTGACCAGGTCGGAGATTACACTAGGTGGCTGAACACCGAGCATAGCTTCCTGAATGAGCATTACAATGCCGAGCTGGGCAGGATAACCTGCGAAGAGACGAGGGCTTCCAAGAAAGAAATGCTGTCTCAGATGCATATGGAAGATGTGGTGCATGGAAACTTGTCCAACGATGACGCACTCAGGCTCACGAATTTCATGACGAAAATATCAAGACCCGTGCGTTGCCAAGCTCGCAATGGCCTATTCGACAGTCCTTCCTATTCCCACCTGAACCGAACTATGTCTGCAAGAAGACGCTTGCAGATCCTGCCAATGTGAACCACTGCGTCGAGTACTGGCTGTACATTGGGCAGAAGGATGAGTGACTAGCTCGGGCCAAGGTTCTGTTGCTAGACCAGATCCTTCACGAACCACCGTTTGACCAGCTCCGGACCAAAGAGCAGTTGGGTTACGTAGTGCTCAGAGAGGGAGGAGCTTCCGAGCATGGCACCAGTCATGATTATGCTGCTGCTACGGAATGTAGACGCTGGCTGGACAAAAAGAAGAGGAGCAAAGGAAGGGAGGGGAGCTGAAATAAGCAAGGGAGCTTAACGATCAATAGTTCTGTGTCCCTGACTTTGCAACTCCCTCGCACTGCACGAACTACGCCTACGTTGTGTAAACCCGGCCACTCTAGTCGTGACCCTTCACACTGATACACTCCTTTGACCCATGAGTCAGACATCCTCCGCTTGTACTCTGCGACTTGCCGCTCAGCATCTTCTTGACAATATGGGCAAGTCGCAATTAGAAATTATTATCGCCTCGGCCTCAGATGCACGCTTCTCGGGGAACCTGTGGAGCTTTTGCTCCGAGACCTAAGCATCCACTATGCGTAGTTGCAGTGCAAGTTTGTTTAATGGTTGCAATTAGAGACATGGCTCATGAAGCCTACCAATAAGATGTGGTCACCCCTCTTAATCAATCCTGTCCAAAATTTGACATGGGATATTCTGGCTTGAAAAGTCTCCGAGAGATCTCACTGCACTTGGAGGCACCAACATGCACTACTAAAACCGCAGTCCCGTTCATTTAATTTCACACGCCTCAGCTAGATTTTGGCTCACCAATTACTCTATGCATCTTCACCATTACTCTTATAATTAGAAACTCCTCTATGTTATGGGTAAGATTTTACAGTTAATACTCTCATATTCTTATCAATTTTAGCTCAGTAAACAAGTTATATTATCACTAGAGATTCTACACAAGCAATAAAACTATCTCTACTATATCCAGCTACCCCCCTTTACTAAAGCTAAAGATACTATATAGCTAAAATAGCCAGTTTAGCTAAACTACTATTTTATGCGCATTATCCTTAATAACGCTATTAGTAAGGATTAACTATGAAATTAGGTTTTAAAGAGTCCAGTATACAAATATATGAGCTGAAAATAATTAAACTCTGCTATCGCGTTGAGTAAGCAATTATTAAATGGCAAAGTAAATCTTATAGCACTAGATGAGAGAAGTCTCATATTAAGGGGCAAAAAGGAGTAAAATGAAGTTGAAGCTTGCAGCTACTCCTAAGAAGAGAAAGAGTAACATAGACAATAAGAATACAAAGAATCACAAAAAGCCAGTAACAACTCATAAAATGTCCTTATACTTTCAACCAGCTACTAGAGCGAAGTTAAAAAAAGTAAAAAGTAAGGTTAATAAAGGCAATACAATAAGTTAATTATAATCCAAGATTATTAACCTTATTAGCTCATTATCTAACCTCACTCCCTTCTAAAAAAGCATTCTAGCCCTACTTACATAAGTCCCCTACAGTTATTATATAACCTACTAGGTATTAGCAGATTACATTAGCGGGATGTTATATAAGTTATCTACTAAAGCAGTTAGTAGCGCAATACAAAATAATCCCTTTGCACCTATTATGCTATGCTATCAAGTCCTAGCAAGCAATGGCACAATAGGAGGGTTTAGCAGTTAGTAGAGTAAGGACAGCATGCTTTCAAGAAGCGGAGGTTACTAAGAGAAGAGGGCGTAAAGTTTAATGGCAAAAGTAAAGTATTTAAGAAGCTATTCCACAGATTTTAGTAATGCATGCTTAGATGAGCTTGGATTAGTGGAGCTATATATTGGGGCTGCATTTTGCTCTAGGTATTTTACTACTTTCAAGTTATATATAGTCGTACATAGTAGTGGTGTTTGTATGACAGTGGGTAAACTGCAAGGCCGTTTAGGTGATCAGACTCATTATCTCGCACGATATAAGTCTATATATATATATATGTATATTCTAGTTCAACCATCTATATTCTAGAAGTATATGCTAGCGTTTATCCCCTAAGGTAAACCTTACGCAACTATAACTTTAACCTCTTTTAGCTTAGTTATAAATCCCCTAATTTTAGCAACTTCTTTATTTATTAAGGTAATCCTAAACTAAGTTTTAAGTATACTTACCTATTTAGCCTTAATAATATACACTTAAACAACCTCTATTTTACCACCTATATTCCTCTTAATAGTGCTATTAACCAATATAACCTTACTAATAATCTTACCCTTTTTAGTTTCATTATTTTAACCTAGCAAAAACTTAATAAGTATAACAGTAAAATTTTAAAAGCTCCCTATTTAGCTAGTAAAAAAGTTAACCATATTAAAGTTAACCTTAAGAAACTCTATATTATTAAAAACATAAAATAAGTTCTATAGCCTTATAGCTAAGATCTAGTATTAGTAAACCTAAAACTCCTACCTTTTTAAGCCTAAAATATGCTTATATGTAAAATAGATTTCTTATAATTTAAGGTTCTTAGTAATTTAGCTAGCCTTTAACAGTATTAATGCAGTTAGCCTATCTCCACTAAATATAATATTATAAATATATTTATTACATTCCTCCCTATCTAACTTAATAATAAAAACTATATACATTATACTAATATAGTTGCCCTTAGGTATCCTATCCTCCTACAGCCAAATCCTTATTTTAGTTAGGTATACCTTAAAATCTAAATTATATAAAATGTGTATAAAGAAGAGGAAACCCTTTATATAATACTTACTATAGTTGTACTTATTTTTAATAAATTTAGTAAAAAGGGTTTAAGGGTTTAGGTTAATAACCTTATATTGGGAATAATATAATAACAAGTTCTTATATGGGATTGCAGTAATCTGGTAAATGTATAAAGCTGTTAATAGAAATAGGTTATGAGGTATATTATCCTGCTAGTCCTTTTAAGGCAGCTTAATATGGTTAAAGTATTGCAATAGCTGCTCTTTGCTAAACGTTGCAGTGTCCACTATAGAGCCCATGCTATATATAAAATTGGTTCAAAAGTAAGAAACAGAGACCAGTCAGAACTGCGTATGCTTATTCAAATCTGTCTGCAGGCGCTCGGGGTTTAAGGCTGCGCATTCTTATTGTCTCCCTGGGTAACTCACGGCTAATAAATCCGGTGCATTACACGATTTGACTTATGATGTATCCTCCCGGCTTCTCACATTACTAATTGTAGGGGCTTCCTGAACTTGTCCCATAATTAAGATTAAGAATAATCCTTTTCCCCAGATTTTAGGGGAGGAATGGAAAGAGTTTGCAATCTATTATTCAACACAAAAAGAAGTCCACCACGAGGACGTTTGTTGGTAGTCCACCAATCTAAGAACGCAGACTATGCGAAATGCGAGCTGAGTGAATATGCCCCATCTATTTGGGCTTCACATTGAATCACCATGACACACAACAATTCGTTGCCTTCAGATGGACTCAATCACAAGTAACTAATTGTAGAATCTGTCCATGTTTAAGTTTGACTGCAGGACATCTGGGGGTAACACGCGTGGGCCCGGCGCCAGCTTGAGCAGACTCCCGGTGATTCTCTAACTAGCCGATCCATGTACTCTGTAGGCGTGGAAGGGGACAGGAACCAAAGCCAAGAGCCAAGAGCTTCTCAAAGGAGAATGCAAATCGTAACGTGGCGGGCTCTTATCTCGGCTGCTCTCCGCAGTTATCCAATCATAAAGATCAGCTGGTCAGCCGCATTTTCCCTAGTTTTCAAATGCCACCGCGTCTTACTGTTGAGCCATGACTTCGGTAAGAGTGGCTAGATAGTAGGGCACGGAGCGGAGGTAACAGACGAATAGCATAGAATAGAATATGCAAATATAGCAATGCAGATCAGTGTGGTGCAAATGAGAACGGCGATAAAATATCTTCCTGCACAGTTGTACGCGACACATCTAATCAAAAGTTGTGTCTATATGTACCCGTCAGCAATCAAGATCAGCCTGTCATTTTCATCACGATGCACAACTCCCGAAACGACTACCTTGCTTGACACCTTTCGTAATGCTGAATTACAAACTTGTGGGCGAGTTAGGTGACATTACCGGCGAGTGCCGTGTAGATCAGACTCTGTGCCATGGAATGTGGCTTCGTTTTCGGTGCGGCCGGTAGCCGTAGTATGGCGTCTTTTGGCGTCGTGAGGCATTTGATGGATGCAACCAAGCTGCAGCTCCTGGAAACCACCTAACGACCGTTGAAGAAGTTCCCAACAACTCTGGTTACAGAGAGTGCAGTGGTAGGCATTCCACCATCAGCAGTAGGTAGAACACGTATCTAGACGCTGTTGAAGCTGTCGTTAACGACGAATTTGCTAGGCGTTCGAGATGGGACAGGAAGCATGTTCGTAGCTTACGAGCTAGACCGGTAAATTATGCACGAGTCACAGACGCAGGTAGCAAAAGACCCTCTCACTGATAAACTAAGCCCACAAGCCCGCTAATATGGCCGGCGTCTCGAGCGCTCATTATTGTGCCTAGCCAAGATCGACATCTCTCGCGGCCAACCAGTAGCGCAAGCGTCAAGCCTACCTAGGCAGCTTTTTTTCTCAGTCTCTCCCGTACATTCATCGAATCGTTTGCACACAGGCAGGTGCCGTCCAATCTCCGCGCCGTCACCTAAACCGCCCCATCCGCAAGGCCGAACCATGCGCATGTATGACGGTCGAATGCGCAAACTCTGACAGGCAACCAGGCCCTTAGTGATGCACAATTCGGGGTGGCAGGATGCGATAGCGTGGCACCTGGAGAGCCGGAGGTGCTTCTCGACTCTGGACCATGATGGCCATCATATTTTGTGGCATTCTGCCGTGTGCCTGGGCCCCCGCTCTATTGCTGAACTGGGTATGTACTAGTGCCTTCGCCTGGTAGCAATGGGACGGGAACAAGTCCCAATAGCACATCACCTGGCCGCCATCAAGACGCCAGGCATCCCTAAAATCGTCGGGGGATGCAGCGTTGACAAAGTTGCAACAGCATACGGCCCCTAGTCTAAAGCTTAATAGGCCGGATAAAATAGGAGGACTTCAGGAAGCTTCAATAGCAGAAGCACATATGCTTCCATTATCAGAGGTGCCTATCAGGTCCAAACGTACAGAATCGCGGCTGTAGTATTAGCAGAGCAGAGAGCTGCAGGCCAGGCCGAACAACATCGCCTTTAGGTTTATTTTAGAGCCTAAGCCTAACGATCCATTTGCTGGGGCAACCCACGTCCCCCGCGCTAACCACAAAGCCCAGACTACTAGACCAGCGTTCAACAGGTCCTGTCCTGTTTCAGTCTAGGGCTTACTACTACCCTCTTGCCGCTTGTCAGCCGGGGGTGATAGACATGCACAGGCGAAACAGCTAGGGCACAAAGAGGGTGGGAAAGGAACCCTTGCCCCAAGCGGCAGCTAAGCGTTCACAAGCGGGCAAGGGTAGTGGGTAGAGGAATAGCCACTTGTCCCCTCCCAAACTAGGAGTTCCATTACGCAAGTGCCAGCTAAACCATTTTACTTACTTAGACTGATCTGTGGTTAAGTAGCATGTGCACCTGGTAGCGTTGGGCCCTGCGTGTTGTTGTGTGTATGAGCACTAAAGTGCGTATGTGACTAACATACGGCGCATAAGCAGGTAGCTTTTGGTTTTTGCGGAGAGTAGCAGCTCTTAAAACCTGCAGATCTCTCTCCTCTTAACCTACATACATGCACGCTTTCCTTGCTTTTAAATCTCCGGCTCTTAACACCTTTTCCTATTCCCATCCCCATCCCAAGGATTATTAAATTAACTCCCCCAATCACCCAGGCCATCTTACAGGGGCATCAATCCTCCTTCCACTTCTGGCCCATACTTCGTTTTACAGAGAATTTCCTCTAATAACTACCAGAGACGTCCTCAGCACCTCCCAACCAGGCCCAGTCTCTGATATTTCTGTCCCCATGGTGTACTCACCACAGCAGTAATATCGTCCTCATCATCAGTATTCAATCTTCTCAGCAAGTCCAATAATTTAAATAAGCCAAAACCAATTCTAAACCAGCAGCCAGCCATATATAGCATAATCTTTTCATTTCTAATCCTCTCAACTCTCTATACCATCTAAATATTATAAATCTAGCTATTTATTACTCACATACCTAGCTAGGATAATGTTTTCATTATACTAGCTATACTATATAATATTAGCCAGGCTATAGGTTTATATCTAGCCTGCAAGTATAGCTTAAGTTAACATTTCCTCTTATTTAAGATTAATAGTATATAGGAGTTTATTTATACATTTTATATTACAAATAGCATATATCCTATATACAGTATATTTATTAAGCTTACCCTCTTATTTTAGTATTTATAAATCTTTAAAAAGGGGATAAAACTCTAAATTATTATAATTATTACTATAATTATAGTTTATATATAGGGCTTTACTTTTATATTCCTATCCTAGGTTCTATTTATACTTATCTAAGTATATTAAAACTAAAATATTTCAAACTCCTAAGTTATATAATATAAATTTAACTTATATAATATAAACACCTTTATAGCTATATACCTTACCTACACTACAACTAACATCACCCTCAACCTCATAATATTCACAATTTCAATTCCCCTATATATAGAGAAGGAGCTCTAAATACAAACATGATGGGTGCTATATGGCCTGTTTGTGCTTAGCGCTGTGTAAGTAGTTAGCATAGTAAATATACTTTTAACCTAACTAAGCAGTTTTAACTAGAAAGATAGTGTTAACATTTACTCTATCTGCAGGCTAGTTACTATAGTGAATAATTGTGTAGTAACCTATCCTACCTTAAACCCAAGCTAGTATAGCTATATACTAGCTGTTTTATTAGTACTTAAGGTAAATTTAGCAATAATTTACACATTACTACTAATATTCTAGCCTATTATAAAGGAAAACCTAGGCAGGATTCTAGTAACTTAAGAGATTAATATTATACGCAAAATGCATAATTTTAGTACTATTTACAATTATTAAAAAAACAGCAATATATATGCACTAAAGGTTGTTCCCTTAGTATAAAAGTTATATTATAACTAGCAATATATATTATCTCATATTAACCCACTCTAAGAGGAGAAGCTAATAATAATAACTATTATAGCTGTGGGATAGCAAGTAAATGGCGCTACCATAATAAATAGGCCCCTTAATTTAAGCATAAATTTTACTTTAAGTTTAGCAAATCTTAAATTACACAGGCTAGTTATAAAGAAAAGGGAGAGTAAAGAAATTTTACTAGATTTATAATAAGCTAAATACGAAAATATAGTATACAAAATATCTAAACAAATAAATACGAACCTATAAAAATTCTATTGTTTATCACCAAGGCAGTGATATATATTCGCAGTTAATACTAGCAAATTGTAGATAAAGATTATGTTCAGTTAAGAGCAACAAAAAGCACTAACATAGTTATTTCCAGCTTACCCTCACTAGCACAACTTAGCAAGGGATCTAAACAAAACCACCATCAATCAGCGAGACACCAGATAAATACCTAGGCATTTACAAATTACCTAGCTTTATCAGACGTAAGACTAGAAATTAACACCTATCCGCAATCAGCTTACAGCACAATTCCTTCTAAAGATTCCAGGGTTATAGGGTCACAAATTACACCCCATGGGGAAGCAGCCCAATCACTACCCCTATAAAAGTTTTGTTCCACAAATAAAACATTACACCACAAACAAAATAGAATCAGCATTATTAAGGCAGGAGCAGGCTACAATTTTCTTTTCTAACCACTTAGTAAGTATTAATCCTAATGACTTCACTTTTAGTATTTAAAGCATATAAGTCAAATCATAATTCCCTTCACTTCTAATTCATAGCACTAAAACCAGGCACAAATCCACCAAAGACCATAAACCCTAACGGCCACAAATTCCACCTAGGTGCAATCTAAGCTACGTCATCTAAGGCTACACAATCCAAAACAGCACAAACATAGCCCACAACAACATATCATCCTTCTAAGAAAACTAAAACTAGCATATTATCTAGAAGCACTCAACCCTACCCTATATTATTAAAGCGTATAGTACTCACTTATTATAAAACCTACTTAAGGACTACGTGCTCCTCCACTATTTCAAAGCCATTAACCCCAATATGGGAAAGTTTCTTAGGTACGCTTATTAAAAGTTCCCTCCTAAGTACTATAATAAAGAGGATAGCAGCCCTATATAACCTAAGGGCTAGGTTCCAGATGTTACTACAGAGGAGAGGGCAAAGATTAAGGAGGTGGCGGATGCAGTAAATTAAAACCCTAATAATAAGTTAGATGTCCTTAATGCACCTATCATAAGGAGGAAGATTAAGTGCTTAGCTAGGAAGGAATATCTTTGTAAGTTAACATTCTAGTTTGCTCCTCCTAAATCTCTGCTTCTTATGGCACTTCCTAAATAAATCAAATTATTACTAATTCTTTTCCACTCAACAGTGCTCAACTTCTTTGCAGTGCACCTTAAGCACTAAGGAAAAGGTGTAAGCACTACCCTTCTCAAACATGGAATTAAGAAGGTAAAAGAGATGAATATAAACATCTTTATTCTAGCTATAATTGGGGGTTTCTGAATCTATAAGTGTATGGGATTTAAGTTGATAGAGACTGTGGTTTAGGATGCCACATATTACGATAGTAATAACAACTATGCCTTTTAGTTCTTAGAGTATGAGATTTGCAATAAGAACTAGGGGCACTTATTAAGGAGTATTGCCCGGCCCTGCAGGCCGCCAAGCACATAATAACTGCATTTCATGCGGAGTCCTCTTCCTATACAGCTGCTGTTTTCAAGACAATGGCACGGTGGATAATGAAACGTGCATGCAACATTGTAATTGTAAAATCAGTAAGTCTAGGAAAACGGATTCTGACGTAATATCGCAGTCAATGTGTTTGAAATCAAATGTTATATGAAGTCAGCGAGTCATTCTTTCTCCCTCTCTCTCTTCCTCCCTCCCTAGCGAACATTGTTTATCTGTTTCCCTGCTCTCTGCGTCTTTTTCTTCCTTTCAACAGCCTTTGGGCCTCCTTCCTGGCCGTCATTTCTCTTCCCCTTCATCCTACACTTCTCCAGGTTGTTCTTGACGTCGACAACGGGACAGGGAGCCCCGAGGCGATTCTCGACCCTTTTCCTCACAGTTGGAGCCATCACTTCCTCCCTCAACTGGAGCAAATGGACTGGCATTCGAGCCTTGCGGGCTTTTGTCTTTACGGGCGTGGTCTTTTCTCTGATCCGCCCACCGCCAGATGATTAGAGTGAGAAGCATCAAAGCAACAAATCCGACCAGAGTGACAGCTTATGAAATGAAAGTCAATGCTATCCTCAATATTCCTTGAAATTGAGCCGTAGACACGGACTTACTGGATGCCGTCGCCGCGGCGCTCATACTCCAAATGGAATCTTGAGGGCTGAAATCCTTGATATCGAGGGCCATCAGGCCTGAGATCCATGATAATAGAGTCTACTCGCGGTTAGCCAAAGCATATTACTTTTGGGCACAGCAGGATCGCAATACAAAAAGCACAGTCGCTGCCGCAAAAGCGAACAAAATCTGAGACTGGAATTTTGAGTTGATGAGGCTCTCCGTGTTGACCTCACGCTGCTTAAGACCGAGCAACGTATCTCACTCTAATTTGTCAGTAGTAAGACCCTCCCAGGTTCCTTGTTTGAAACATACTGATTCTCTGACTCTTCAGGCATCATTTTCTAGGCGTCGCAGCTTACTCTCACTCCGCTCAGCCCAACGAGCCAAGCCTGACCGGTTGTTGAGCCGATCCATGCATATGAGACGCAAGTCCTCGCGTACCCGTCTTATCATGACCAACTCACCCAGAGCATCATCTAGCCTAGAGTCTCTGTTTCTTCTTTGACGGAACCTTTGTAGTGCCTGTCGACGCGCCCATGTTTTTCCATGTTATCCTGGAAGTATGTTGCAACCAAGGAGGACTACAGCCATGTAATAATGAGTTGGTTGAGTCATTTCCAATTTAGAACAATGAACCCGGGAAAGTTGAATGGCTGCGGCTCACCTCACGGGTGATCTCATCAGCGAAGGCGCCGGCGCCGTCCAGAAGTTCGCGGCCTTCACATCGAGGGAACCGAGGCTCATATCTGACACATGCCTCCACGATTGCGTGTAAAGCTCCTGTGGTCGCACCACCGGCGGCTACATTTGGGAACGGACAGCCAACTTTGAAAATTCTGTGTGACAGGTACTCGCAGTGCTCGGTGCTAGGACTCGAGTCTCGATGATCTCCATAACTAGAAATGAAAAAGTCTGAAATGTGTTAGGCTCGGATTGAAATACTCAAGATTCGGAGGTTCGACGAGCAGGGATAACAGACGTCCGAATTTCCAGATCCATAGTTGAGACATAAGTACTATCTCGTCTGACCCAGGCATACGGTGCTTAGCATACCGACCGACGACTTGACTGTCGTCTCGTTCGCGAAGCTCATCGTCCTCGAAAAAATTATGACAATTTTCATCCAGACTTTGCTCTGTGAGAAGCGCTTTTCCATTGGATGTCGCATTTTCATCAGACCTTTGACAATGATCTTGCTGCGGCGAGGTCTGATTCGGCGAAGAATGCTACTTGGCTTGTGATTGGGGGCGCTTTTCGCCTCGCAACAGCTTTCGCTGTTCACTGCAAGGATGGGAAGCTAGGGTATTCAATTAGAACCACATTCTCAAAGACCATGTGTCAAAAGCCGGGGGGTATAGTTTAAGTTGACGACCTACCACAATACAGTACACGTCCTCCAAGATAATATTGATTTGTTTGATGCGATAGGTGTCAGAATATTCTAGACTCTGGTGTATTATTAATAGGGAATATCCTTTTCCCGTATAAGTCGAATATATATAGGGGGTGTCTCGCCCACTTACACCAGCTAGGATAGTCCTAAAATAGACAAGCATTAAGCCCCTATTTCTAACAATAGGGCTCAAGCTTGGACTCGGGGTGTTCCACAAGCTGTGAGTTGTCAGCGCATGCGGTTCAAGGCTAGTTGGCGGATAAGAAAAAGAGTTAAGATCCTCACTACAGCTGCCGGGTAGTTAGTACCCCGGGCGGCAAAGCTTCCCTACCTCAGCCATAGTACGCTTCATGCAGTCCAGCAGGGCCTCGTCGTACCCTTTCACTTTCTCCTCGAAGATGATCTTCGCGGCTTTCAGTATTAATCCCGTCTATCAAGGCGACAGGATGTCAGTAGATCTTGAGTGTTTGAGACAGGATTATTGGATCGTCGGACTGTAGTGAGGGTGTCGAGGGGGTCTTTACATACATTGTTATTACATTGTTATGTGGTAAAGAGACCCCATATGACCGCCAGCATTTGCCCTGCTCAAAACCACCCTCTTCAAGTAGACGGTCGCGCATTCTTTCAAGTACTGGTGGAGAGTCATGGAGTACTTCACTTAATGGCCTGTCAAATGGATGCCATTCGACATCACCGTCTTCCAAATCTCGAAGCGCAACAATCCGACAAGAAAATCTGCTGCTTAGACTTTCCTTCTGTCTTCCATCAAGCTGCTTTTTGATCTTTTCTGCTGCCTCGTATGATTCTTTGGCCGACGCGCCGCCGTTCTCTAAAACTTTGACCAGAGAATCTGCCGGTGTGCAGAATTCGTCATCGTATGGTGTGCAATCCTCTCCTTCCAAGTGCTCTAATAGGAGCTGTACCGTGTCTTTGTGTAAGTGTTCAATTGCCAAGCTTATAGAGGCTGAGAGGCTGGGAAAGCCGCGCCTCATGCGAAGCGCCTCGGCATTTTCCGATTATAGTGTGGGCCGACATCCTTTTCGTGCGCTGGCATCGGACCGCTCATCCTGCATATCGCGAGTCCTCGTAGGAGTTTTTGATAAGGGAAAAGAATGCACAGCGCTGATGGTGATATTGACGGGCGCAGCTTTCTAAGGTTCGAGTCTTCAAGGAGGGTAACCAGCTGGGTAGTTGCTGAAGGAGGCAGGGAGGTCGATGCCTCATTCATGGGTGCATATGTATGCTGCTGGCAACTGGGCTCAGAGAACTCTACCAATATTTACATAGTGAAACAGGATCATCCTACCGAAGCACGCTCCTCAAGGCAAGAAAGCAGAAAGTTGTCACTCCTTGGGCTCGATCTGTGGTGTCCCTTCAATGTTACTGTGGCCGATGCGGACAAACAGCTGTCATAATTTTGAAGTTGCTTGCCATTAGTCATGTCATTGTTGTTGAGACTCTATGCACTGTTTGTGTAGTTGTTGGCATAACTGAAATGACCTGACCTGCTTGCCATTCTCGGGAATAATGACTTGTGATCGATCCGCATTGCCTGTTGTCTTTGATAAGACTATATTTAACGAGAGGCCGAGAGTATTTTTTCACGTCCTTGACGAAGAAATGGCGGACTTGTATTCAATGTACTGAGGGACGGGATGTAGAGTTCATGTAATGAGGCCTGAAAGTTTGCATATGAGAAGGCAAAGCATGTGAGCATGGAGAACTTGAATTTCGTTTACTTATGTCCCATTAATGGCAGCTCGGACCAAGCCGGCCAGTTTGGGGGTGTTGGCACGGGTCTGCCTCTACCCTGATGACCAATTTCTCCATCGAAAGACAGCCAGATGTCCTCCAGCCTGCTAGGGAGTCTTCTTCCTCCAGCACGACCACCACTCAAGACCGTCTATGTAGCCCAAGCACACATCAGGAAGGCGCCCGAGTCCCCACCAGGACTTGCTTATCAAATATCCGGTGGACAACCATCGCAGTATGACTGGGAGAAGCATCCGGTAGCGCAGCTACAAACCAGCACAATTGTTAGCTAGTGCGGCGAGAAAGGATTTTACAACGGCATGGGCTCTCTAGATGCAGAGATTTGC
Organism: Diaporthe velutina; assembly: GCA_038088505.1. Classification (NCBI taxonomy): domain Eukaryota; kingdom Fungi; phylum Ascomycota; class Sordariomycetes; order Diaporthales; family Diaporthaceae; genus Diaporthe; species Diaporthe velutina. The sequence goes on from JBBWSJ010000187.1 coordinate 20,779, forward strand.
TGAGTCACTGCTTGCGCGAGCAACGCCATACCCGTTAGGGCCAAGCGAGGCAATTGCAAGAGGAAGGAAGAGATTTGGGGGGAAGGAGTAGGGGTTATATCGGCGGGGGCAATGGCAAACGGGGAGAACGTACAAAAACTACAGCAAGCCCAGGGCGGCGCACGCCTTCATGCAGAGGTTGCATCGGTCGCACGACTTCTTCACGGAGGCTGTAACGGCCCTGTTGATGCTGATGTGGACGAGGTCATTGATGTCGATGCCAGACGCGATGAGCTTCTCGCCCTCGGCGGCGGCGTCGATGCCGACGGTGTTTGGCTTGCCTTGCGCAAAAGCCTTGAGGTTGGGAGCCCAGATGCCGTTGGCGGCGAGGACGTCGGTGGCGTTGGCGCTCAGCGACAAGGTGAGAGTTGGGACCATTGCGTTGTTGGCCGCCATACCGACGATGGCTGCCATGAGGGCAGAAATGGCGATCATGAACTGCATGGTTGTTTTTGATGAATTGGTAAGGAGAAAGGTGTTGCGGTGGATTGCAAGTCTTCTTATTTTTGAGGAGGCTTGTTGTGATCTGGGGATGGGTTGACTGGTTGTTGATTACTTGAAGGGCAGCAGACCTAGGATTTAAATATCGAAAAAGCCAACGGGGGCTTCTTCACTACCAATGTACTCATCTCCAGCGCATTCACTAAGGTCATTCACTCCAAAAAGAACTGCTCGATTGTGAAATACACAACTGTTCGCTCGAGGGTTTCCGTTCCTAAGTCTGGGCTGTGGGACTGGACACTAGACATCACTCAACCTATCATATTCCCATCCGACAGGCCCATACTGGTGATTGAGACGGCACCACTTAGGTTGCACATGGAAGATTTGAATACTGACTTCTCACATTGTTTCCCTACGTGACTACTCGTACCAGGGCAATCATCCTTACGACCAACCAAATTGCTCAATTTGACGTGGCAGTTCAATCTCACCTCACATACATGTTACGATCGGGAGCAGTAGTTTGAAGAGGATTAGGATGCAAAGAGTCCTTGACGGATTACTCGAGCCGCTAAAAGACAAGGACTTGATGGGTGATTCCCAAGGGATCAAGAGTTGGTTGAATGACAGCATCCATGAGGGTTTCAATCTCGATGAAACGCTAATCCGAAACACTGTTACCACCGGCAACGCCAGGGCTCAAGGGGAAGCCGGAGATGTGTTTGGTGCAAACAGTGACCTATCAGAGGCAATCATGTATGTCCTATTCTTTCTGCTGCAAACGACGAAAATACCCTGCAAACGCTTTCAAATGCGACTTGAGCTTACGTGCCCGACCCACAGATCTCGAGCTTTCGGCGTGATATGCCAAGCAGTCTGGCAGTCAGATGGCCATCCGACGAATGAGGTGATTAGATACACCGGGTCGGGACGCCGTGGTGACCCTTTCGACGATCTTTGCGGCTCCAATGTGGGCCAGGTCGATCATTCCCGGTGTGTCAGCCCGTCAGCCAGCTGTAAGAGGCAAGACTGTAAGCCCACTCCCATCTCTTCGGGGTGAGAGCTTCGAGTGATTTTCTAAGCTATTCTCCCTGACCACTCGGAAAGTAACCTCGTACGGGCCGCAAGAGCTCATTCGGCTCATAGATGGGTCGTCATAGGTGGTAGCTGCATTTGCCTTTTTGGGCTTGCCGACCCCTCATGGCGACGAAACCTTGCGGGACGGAGAGCTTGATCGTGTGAGCTTGTCAGTGTCTACCTTGGTAGTTAGGTCACAGGTACCTGGCGAGAGCGTTACTGCCGTCGCAGCCTCATCACATTCGCCTTCCGGTGATCAGCCAGGGCAAAGCGTTGTAAACACACTCACAACCACCGGATTGCTACTCTCAGACCGTCAACATAACGCCGATCGCCGAGAAACAGCCCGAACGCCGCTCCCCAGCACTCTGACCAACCAAGCAAGCGCAGGACGGAGGAGTAGCCGGGCACATTTGAACAACCTAGAAGAGGCAATGCCCACGAGGAAACAGCTCGGGCCTGCCGGACCGACAAGCTCTAGGAGGTCCTCGAGGAAGCGGCCTGCAATGGTCCTGGCCTCTGCCCATCGAGAGAAGTACGACTCAGGCACCGAGTCGGCCGAGCTGCCACCGAAGCAGAAGGAGAAGGAACCCTCGTCGCCCGAGATCCTAGTGGTAGAGCTGACTGGCTCGGACGCAGTCGAGCGAATCAGACACCACGTACTCGCTTATAAGCGAGATGCTCCTATTCTTCCGAAAGCTTGGGACGAGCAAGGAGATTGGGCTAAGCAGACACGCAGGTTTCTAGATCTTGCTGACGAGTGGGATGAGACGTTAAAATTTAGCAGCCTAGTGGCTCTGATGTTGAGAACACAGGTCGTGGAACGCATATATATCGAAGCGAGGCGCAAGTTCAAGATAAGCGAAGAGGCGGAAGATCCTCCGTTACCGACAGATTTCATTGATCAATTCTTGCCTCATCTGCGGGAGAAACGCTCGATAGCTGCGTTCAGAACGTGGCTGAAAGGAACAAAAAACCTCCTCAAACTCAGTGGGTATCTACCTTTTATTCCACTCAGCACCAGAGGCTCTGTTGCCTTTAGAAAGTACGAACGACTGACGAACAAAGCTATCCAGCGGCTGCGCCTCCTTCTCGATGGTTGCTCACGCGCCCGACGCCTAGCAAAAATTGGCCGAGCAATTCAGAACCAAGGCCCACTCGGCCAACCTGGCAAGCCAGGCGAACGGCACAAGAAAGCATCCTGCGGGATCACGTGATTGCTGCTTAGCTAAACACGGATTGATCGAAGCGACAATCGATCCCAGCGATCCAACACCATGGAGCGACAGGAGCGACCAGCGCTCCCGGCGAGCCACACTGAAGAGATGGACATATAAGGACACACTCGTTACCAGATAGCTAGATAGTATGGACAGCTCTTCAGCAGTCAATCTAAGTATTCACTCTTGAATAGCTTTCATTAGCTTGTGATCATTGTCAGAAACCCTATTGCTCAATCAACCGCCTTACAACGTATCTTGGACCAAAACCTGATCGCACGGTTTAGAGGACCCAGGAAACCTTGATCATTACACTAAGACCCTCATTGCCGGCATCATTCCAAATGCTTCCATTTCCCGATACATTTCGAAAATGGTCTCTAGAGAATCAGCAAACCCCGTCCACCCATTCCTCCTCGCTTTGTTCAAGCACAGGCTGCCACACCGCATAAGGCCGATATCTGCCATGGTAAAGGCGCCATTTTCTTCAAAGGGGTTATACCTGATCTTACCCCCAGACTCCTTCATAATCTCGCGCCACACCACTTCATTCTCCTCTTTTTTAGCCCACTCCACCATCGAGAAGTTCTGTCTGGCGGTAATCGGAGGGCCGTAGCCCAGGGGGGACGCCTTGCCTGGCCTCCCGATGATTAGTCTAAGATTCGATTCGTCATCCGGCGGCGGGACAACACCCTTGGCGCCAAACCAGCGGGCAAGCTCGTGGAAATAGCGCTCGTAGCTGAGAGGCCCTCCGTCTTGAGCGTTGAAAGCCTCATTCGCGCAGTCCTTTTGGATGGCTGCCCATTCGGTGAGATAACCAGTCATGCGAGCTGTGCAGTGGTAGTACTCATACTGCCACTGCTCCCAATCACCTCCGAAGACCAGCGGCTCGCCCTTCCGCGCCTGAACAATAGCGTAAATAGCGAAGTCGTAGAACATGTTCATCCCGGCGTTTGTCGACGCGCCGATGATTGCGGCAGGCCTAATAATGTTCCAAGTGGTACCATTCTTCTCACAGAAACTCTTGAGGAGGTCTTCTTGAGGATAGTAGAAATTAGGCTGTAGGTGGCGAGGCTGTGAGTCTGACTCTAAGATGGGCGTTCGAGCGCGGCCAATGTGCACGCCATAGTTCTTACCGCCGGTCTGGAGTGTAAAGCGAGTAGGTCGTATCTCAGCTAGCTCAAGAGCCTCAAGGAAGTTCTTCAGCAGGCGTACATTGTCTTTCACTAGTGCCTCAGCCTCCGACCAGTCGTAGTGGATGTAGGAATAGTAGAAGATGTTGTCAGCGCGGATGCCGGCTTTTTTTAGGCTCTCGGCGATGGATGTAGGTTCGTCAAGGAAATCGCAAGTGACCACCTTGATCCGAGAACGGGCTTCGGGAGATATCACCGCCATCATGACATCAGGAGGCGGCCGACGAGAGAGGCAATAGATTGTCTCCCAGCGCTCGGGGCTGTCGAGAAGGGCTCTCAACATGTTGAAGCCTGAGATTCCATTGGCTCCCGTGATGATGGCACTGAGCCCTTTGACAGAAGAGTCAAAGGTAGGCAGGTTCCGGTAAATACCGATATTGCGAAGGTGGGAAGGTGAGGAACTCATTGTCGATCGAGTTTTTGGAGAGGAAAGGAGGTCGAGAATATTGGGTGACAGAGATAGATGTCTATGATGCGATCTGGGAGAATGAGACAGTAAGACAGTGAAGATCCAAACGTTTCTGAGTGAGCTGAAGAGACGACCTATAAATAATCACCTTTTCCACCTCGTACTCTATGACATCTCACATTTTGCCTGTTAGTACATTGGGTATGACTCACTCTCGGGTGTTAAAACGGGGTCGCTACTTCATCTCAAGTTTCTTCGATTTTGCAACTTCGCCTATTCTCACAGTGCTAAGATCTTCCGGGTCGGCCTCGGCGTCAAGAGACCAGCGGAGCACAGATTCAACGAAGTGGGCCCCCTGCGACGCCGCTAAGAGGGGTTCGCAGGCTGCCGTCTCGGGATCAGTGGCTACGTCCGTTGAAAACAAAAGTTTTCATAGGGGAATGCCCGCCGCCAAGACGTGCTATTGTTCGTGTCCCTCACAGTACTCTTAGACCATTTGTGGACTGATCTCCCCTTTTCAGCCCACCAACCCAATGTCGGAGTCATCACGGACGACGCGCCTTTGTTAAAGTCCGCGTCCCACTTTGGCTGGACAAGTTGACGCTAGGTACGTGGGAAAAAAGACGAACTTGTAAAAGAACAGAGAAGGGGAAAGTTGACTAGATCGAGACGGTGTGGTCGACGGATCTGCGGACAAAGCTTGTCCGAGAACCCTTCTGCGCATTGCCATGGCTCAGCTAGTTCCGCGTTGCGGGGCTCCGCTACAGGAAGCATTGAAATGCGGCGAAATGGAGATGCCTCGGGTTAGGGTTTCAAGGCAGGGTGATTTGAATCTAGGAATTTAAAAACTGGAATAAGGAAGTCTGGGCTGATCTTGCGGGCCGCTTATGCTTCCAGAGACTATAAGTATCAAGTCTTTCCCAATACTTCCCAATCTCCAGAACAATATTACACAATTCTTAAAAACTGACCTCAAAAACAATCTCAAGCCTCAAATATGTCAGCTGTAGCTTCCCAGGACCAAGCAGTCGAGCTGATCCGGTGCCTCCGGTATTAGCGTTACCGAAGCGATCTTGAAACTGGCCCATATATAACAGAGCGAAACATACTCACCTCAGAGGATATAACTGGGATCAAAGATCCAGTTTTCCTAATGGCAACTAAGGATGTTTCCAAAGCCGTTCACAGCCTGCTGCGGCGTAATAGATCATAGTTTAATAGGGTTGATCAACAGCTTCAATTGATGTTACAGCTGTAGCATATCATTATCCAACAAAAGAAGCGGTTTGACGACTTGAACGGAGCGGTAGCATTCTCGGCCCATCGTGAGTTCCTGGAGGCTATACTCCTAGCGGGCCGATTTATTCCAGCCAGAGCGAGCCTGGTCCCCGACCGCCCCCAGAAGGATGAGAAGCGCGAGGGTGGGAAGAGTGCTTCAGCGCATCCGTTTCTCGTTGTAGAGCCGCAGAAGAAGAAGTAGACCATACAGAAAGAGCGGCAATATTCAACTCACAGGACTGCAATTATTTCTTTCATTTTGCGCTAGAGTTAAGGATCGGATCCCGCCGGCGGGAGAGCAATTACAACAAGTTGAATGCTTAGTTATCATTTAACTTCCCAAAATAGAAAGCTTCGGACCCAATCCTGGAGATACGGCGGACTCAATGGCAGTGCAACCTCTCAACAAGGTAAACTCTATTCTAGGCTCGTTCGTCTCTAGGGAACTGGATGTGCAACGCGAGAGGATCACTGAGCTGGCGACCTCTTTCTTTGGGACTAGGGAATTCCACAACGCCCGACGATTATTCAATACACTTGACAAGCAGGACTCTAACTTAGCACAAGGTCAAAATTCTCCATGTTCGGCTCAATCTCGCTCAGACATACCTCTATACTGGTGATTATGGTGAGGCTCGGCGCCGACTGCAAATTGTTGAACACCAGATCATGGGCAATAAGTCGAGACATCGGAAACTGGGTAACCAGTACTTGCACATCAGTCTAGACATTGAGAGATGGCTTACCGTTGCTACTAGCTTTCTTGGTGACTACCCACGACGCAGCAGAGTGCCTTCAAAAGTTTTGAAGAACAAGCTGATAAGGGTACTATAGAGAGGTACCAACAACAAATAGGTAGTATACTATATGCTAGCCTAAAGACACGAGTTGATTTAACATATACTATAAACGAATTAGCTCGATATATGGTTAATCCAAGCCAAGAACAAATAGACGAGCTTAATAAAGTATGGGGATACCTATATAAGTTCCCTCATATATTAAAACAATATAACTGTTCTGGTGATATTGTGTGGATAGCTTCTTTGAAGCTCACAAGGGCCATTCTTTTAGTTCTTTGCCGTGGCTGTGATTGTCACGATGCCTTCATAATTGACGGATCACGTGACGTAGAAAGACGCAAGTGCGTCACGTGGTCCAGTCGGCAGGTGTGATGATGACCAAATCTGAAAAGAACACTGAGAAGGTGAGAACCTCCCAGAGACGGGGCTCGCCTCATGCTTAAAACACAACTTCTACGATTAAAACTGAGCTCGTTCTAAAGCTGACCACCTCTTTTTTCGTATACGCGTGCTCCGTGGAGGTGTGGTAGTCCTCCTCTTTCGCCTGGGGGACTCCTCTTCGCGGCGGAAAGCTGCGGTTTTCGCACTTCGCCCCGCGAAGGCTGCGAGTGCGTTTCGCGCGTGGATCGAATTTCTGGACTTCTTTTCGGCTTTTCGACTGGCGTGGGTATGGTCTCGACGATCCTGGCGAGCGGCACTTTCTCATGACCCGGAAACGGGCGTGAAGACGTCCACGGCGAAGCTGGCGAGGAGGACTTTCTCGTGATGATGTCGGAAACGGACGTGGGGACGTCGACGGTGGTCCTGGCGAACCGGACTTTCTCGTGATGGAGCCGGATATGGGCGTGGGGATGACGACGGCAGTCCTGGCGAGCCGTGCTTTCTTGTGAGGAAGCCGTAATTGGGCGTGGAGACGTCCACGGTGATGCTGGCGAGGAGGACTTTCTCGTGATGATGTCGGAAACGGACGTGGGGACGACGACGGCAGTCCTGGCGAGCGGTACTTTCTTGTGATAGAGGCGGGAATGGGTGCAGGGATGCTGTTTCTCATGAGGATGCTGGAATTGGTCATGGGGATAACAACAGCAATCCTGTAGGTGGAAATTATATTGTTGTAGGTATTACCGCCCATCGTATGATGTGTGGGCATATTTTATGGTTGATGTTGCAAATGTAGGTCTGCAGGCATGAGCCGCCCCTCGTTGCAGCTTCGGGGCGGACATGTTGGTGTGTTGCTATGTTGGTTTACGCTAAGGGGCAACGTGGGTTCCGACGGGCGGGTAGAGTAGCGGTCTGCGGCGGACCGCCTTCGGGGTGTTTTGTAAATAGAATGGTCACTGAATCGTGAGGAAGCCGGAATTTGGCGTGGGGATCACCACGGTGATGCTGGTGAGTGGTAGTTCCTCGTAATGGAGGCAGAATCGGGTGTGCGGACGACTACAGTGATGGTTACAGAGATACTTTTCTTGTAATGAATGCGTGTAGAGAACTCTCAGGGTAGACGGGCTAAGCAATTCGTCAATGAATTTATAGCAAGGTATCTCTAAGCGCTAGGATGCAGGTAGCGGCTAACTACTATTAAGCATATTTCTGTTCGTTGGTATAGCGGCATTTTTTCGGGTCGCCATGCTCAGCCCTCGAGTCAGTGACTTGTGTCTCAGTTGGGTGTCAGCTCACTGTATGTTGGTGTTGTAGATAGAGTCGGAAACGACCTCTTAAGTTAGGAATACTCCGATTTTCATTATTTGTAAGAAGTTTTCCTTATGAACGATATTAACGTACATTCTCTGTCTTGTCTAAGAGACACGCCTCACGGCTTGTAGTCATTTTGTCAGCATGGGTATTAGGACTATGAATCAAACTTTATTCACTTGCCAGAGATTTAATATGTGTGTTACAATGTCTGTTATGGTGATAATAATCTTGTTGCGGTCATCTGGCTCGCCCGGCTGATTCATCTCCGCCGTTATCTGCTGTCTCCTGTCACCTTTGACGCCGGAGGTGAAAGAATCGGGTCAAGCTTCTAGCACAGCCTCTTCTTCTTGATCAGGAAGCAGAATGTTAGAACCGTAGTAATGAGCGGCTGTGAAATACAATTGCATGCTGCTTTCTGTAGGGATTCTCGTCTGGTGGTTCTGCGGTTGGGTTGTTGTTACTTACCGTCTTGTTGATCCGGGTGTGAAGTTCCTGCAGTTTAGGGTTGTTGTATTTGAGCTGCTTTGCGTATTCGGAGAAATCCTCTGTGTTGAACCGCTCAACTGGCACGTGACGCTTGTCTAGATCGTCTTCAATCTCGTTCTGGACTTCCACGGGAATGTTTTGACTGTTCTATAACGTAAACATCTCGGCGGGAATCTCTTCTTGGTCCTAGAAGACCGTAAGGTAGGGATACGTGGAAGCACGTGATAGGTTGAGTCATGCTTGATCTTGCTTCTCAGAGGTTGCTTATTATCCTTCAATCATGTCTTGTCTAGTGGGTTCATCCTCAGGGAATAAATCATCTCTGTCGCGGGTAAGATCCTCCGTTTTCGACCACTCGATCTTTCTCTGGTTCAACTCTATTGCAATAACAGTTTCTACGGACGCAAGGAGGCGTTCTCTGGCCCGTTTCGTCTCCTCGTCATCAAGTGGCGTGATCTTCGAATCCTTGACGTGGGACGGCGGCAACTGGTTGAGCACATCTCCACGCCATAGTTGAGATTGACGGGTGCATATGCAGAACGGGTTGAGAAAAGCTAAGATCCTGTCAATGTTGTGCTGCGTCTCGGCGTCACTAGCAGCCCCGTCTGCATGAACACGCACAAGTTCTTTGTGGATCTTTGTAATCTGCTCCAGCTTGTCTGGCTTCAGAAGAGCAGGTTGGCCGCTAGATTTGACCCTGAGAACAGTGTTGAAGTCTACCCACTGCTGTCTAAAGTGGTTGACTAGGGCTCTCCAGAAACTGGGTCCTTCTTCGGCACCCGTGCCGGATATCGGAAACAAGGTGACAGGATGGTAACTAAGGTTCTTAACAGCGTTCAGGATTTTGAACGGCATCGTCTCAGAGTTTTCGGTGCCCTTGTAGTTCTGCATCTCATCCATGATAAAGACGCCAAATGTGGCTCGTGACTTCTTCTCGCCTTCTTCTCTGTACATGTCTACCAGTTCTGTAGTCATCTTGCTGCTAATGAGGAAGATATCACGGGCTGAGCCATTTCCGACATCAAGGTAGATGTTCTTACTGTCGATCTTGTTCATGTAATCCTGAGTGTCTTCCACAATCTGCGCTCTCTGTTTAGGGTTGCGGAGATCGTTGGCAGGTGTGTTTGACCCGTAGAAGCAATAGAGATTGAGAAGCGCATTTTCTTTTCCACAGTCAACATATGTTTTTCTGAACTCTGATATCCAGGTTTCTCTCAGATTTGGTGGCCTGATTACGAGGGCAGGGAGGTCCACCCTGTAGTCGAGGATCTGTCGAGTGTCTGAGTCCCAGGCAAAGGGGCATTGGATCGTGGAATTCTTTTGTGATGGGCAGTGCGCATTCTTGTCTGTGTGGGTCTGCCGGAGATGGTGGTTCGGCTTTCTGGTATTCCATTTGTCTCGGACGCTGCTCTCGAGCAAATTGATGCGTGTTCTATCGTGGAGATACAGGAACATTGTCATTGTCCTGCTAGACCCGGCGTCCAGGCCGATGCTAACGCCATTGACTCTGTCCGTGATTGGGAGCAGGAGCATGTCGTATGCAAGATGGCTTTGCAAACAACGGATATCTCTCTTCATGGCGCAAACATGGCAGTCATTGTTGTCGTCAAGGTGTGGTCGGCAGATGGGTAACGCACGGTAGAAAGAAGGACGATGGTTCCGTTCGGCACATCTTCGGTTGTAGCCAACATCCCAAAACTCGTAGCATTAACCACACCGGCCTACCAGGGAGACTTGAACGTAGATCTTGGAGTGAAGGTTGAGCACCGTCCTGCCTGTACGTTTACCAATGGTCCAATCGATCACAACCAAGGAACAAACTGTCCCAATATTTCCGACGCTTCGAAGAGGATCCAGCCTAAGATCGCGCAATCCTTTGCTTAAGTACGCTCAAAGCCGCTCACGACGGGCTCATGGCGAAGGGCTTTACTTTGCAATACAGTATGAAGCGCTATGATTCCCCGAATCCTTCGGGCGATCCAGCTACTCGGTCGATGCGAGGGGCCCTAGGGGGACCTTTGACAATAGTCAACCGCGTTCAATTTCAAGCTATAGACAGGTGAAGAGACTGGGTATTGGTTATGTGTTGCTTGGTCCGAGCTAAACACTCCTAGACCCTGTAGAGCATAAAGGGCGGTTCATCTCGGGCGGACTGGCATGGAAGCACCTTGGACGATTGCTTGAAACCTTCCGTTCTGGCACTGGCGCCCCAGGATTCAGTATCTTTTGATATCAAAGATAGGCCTCATGATTTAAAGCCGGATGAGCTTGTAATCCCGTGGAAGATGCCACCTGGTTGCGCCGTCGAAGTCCTCAGAGACCGTAGAGAGCAGGGTAACTTGTGCATGTTCGAGGTTCGGTTTACCACTTGGTTGACCTCGGCCCACCTAGATGTTTTCAGAAAAGGAGGTGCGAAAGTGGAAGTGCTCTCCTTAGGTGTCTAAGGAAATGAAAGCATTGTCTGGGTGTGTGTGAGCATGTTCAGGGTGCCATGGCAAACATCAATCGGTCGGGAGTCCACCCTTCGGCCACTGTCACAAGGCCAGTTCGCTAGTGAGTGTCGTTGCGTAACAGACTTTAAAATTCGGCCGAAGCCTCTTACCGCTCTCATCACCTGGCAGGGGGCCAAACAACTGCTCGTAATCCACCATATTGACTAGTGTATTACACCCCGTTGATCAACTGTGCATCCACCCACGAAAAGATATAGTAGTTATCAAATAATACTGGGTAATATAATATGGACCCCTTGGCAATACAAGAATATTGCGAGGGGTCCATATTGCCAATATACGTATTGTTTATATTATTAGCAACACTGTCTATCTGAAGGAGATCGGCGTGACTTAACCCGACCAGGGGAAGAAGCCCCCACTCCACTGCGACGAGAACAGCGTTGCAATTCAGCGGTGACAAGCATGTCTGATTTCTCAATCACAGTAGACTTCATATCTAGGCAAACGATCCAGGTTTCTTACATGTATAGAATGGTCATGATAATGGCGCATGGCTTGTACGATTTCGCATGACCCGTGGTGAGAGCGCGGAATGCAACTGGCTCTCCTACTGATGCCCTAATTCTGCAATAAAAGAGTTAGAATCACGCAAGTGTGGGAGGACTTTGACAAAATCGGGGCCCACGTTAGCAAGGCTTACGGAGTGTACTGACAGTCATCGGCCTTTATGTGACTGTTACAAGGGCTTGTGTGTGTGAAGGGCTGTTGTATTCAACGATAATCTCTAAAGGGGTCTTAAGATCTGATGAGGACTGATGATCTCCCCAGGATCTTCCTCGCAATCCTCAGAGACGTGCTTTGTTTATATAGATGCCCTCCCCCAGTGATGCCTCAGGCTCCTTGTCCCACTGTGGGCCGTTATGCCATTGTTGCCTAGAGTTGACCCACTGACAAGTCAACCAACACTTCCCGTGTAACAGTGACTCTGGGATGATTGTTTTCACTTGAGAATGTAGATGCTATGAGGGCTGATTAGGCTACCTATGTGAAAGGAGATAGCATTGTCCACAACACTTAAGATCCCTAAGATATGTGGCACACTCTTTCGAGGACCTCCCAGTTCCCATCCTTCTGCTTTCGCTGGCATATCAATCTCAAACTTTCCAAGGAACCATTCGCTAGCTTTACTTGAACTTTGTTGACTCTGGAAGATTCGGGCACTGTTCGCGATTCTGAGTCGTATCCTTCAGGAGTGCCACCGATTAAGAGAATATCTGATACGTTGAAGCCTTCCCAGGCCTCCCCATGCTCAATCTTCATCACCTCCGTTGCGATATGCGCAGCGAGTTTTCCGTTCCAGATACCCTCCTGGTATTCTGAGGAGAGAAGCAGTCTGATGGCCTGGAGCCTTATTCGGGGAACGCGGCACTTGAGTGCGATGTAATACAGCGGCGCAATCAACCCCATATCGGCGATGAACCCTGATCTCTTTGTACACAGACCATTAAATGCGTTGGATATTGCAGTAGGAGATGCCATACTGATCAAGTCTGTGCACTGAGAGATGAGTGTACTAAAATCTGCAGTGTGCAAATCGAAGATTGACTCCTCTGTGAATGGCAGACAAGTTGCTGCCATGATACTTGCCATTGTATGGTAGACCCATAGAAGCCGGTAGGCGAGTGTTTCTCGGGATCCCATTCGTACCTCAGACCTCAGCAAAGTGGCTTTGTAGGTAACAAGCCATGACGACAGACCTACACGAATGCGTCGCTGGCTTGCAACCCATTCTGAAGCTACAGTCCGATGCTGGAGATGATGGATCGTGCTGAGGAGTGCGTCTAGTTGCTGTCTTGCTATTCGGACGGACTGGAAATGTAGAGGCTGAGTGCCGGATGGCGGGCCTGATGCAACGTATACCTGTCGGGAACCATACCCGAGCAGAGCTGCTTGGACATCGAGCCGGGCCATTTCTTCAGTGAGAGAGTCGTCGATGGACTCAGGCTGGGGTTTAAGCAGGATTGTGTCATCCACACTCCCACTAGACCGGGGCTGGATATCACTGAGGAGCTTCAGTCCGCGTTGAAGCAAAGCAAGGCCCGTCTTGTACTGCTGGCGAAGAAATTCTAGGCAGGTAAACGCAATGCAGGTGATGATAGCCACACGTAGATTCTCCTTGGACTTGACGGAGAGATGAGGTTGGAGAAGGCCGATTGCGTTGCTGTAGTGTTGCAACAAGACGCGCTCCTGTCTGTCTGGACAACCTAGCCGGGCGTCTGGGCTACTGGTGCCAAGAATCTGTCTCTTATGCGCAGCGCTCAGAGCAAGAACCGCTTGCAACACTGCAGACTCTTCCCAGCTCGCCTGCAAAACCACCGACTCCCAGAACCTGGACTCGAATACCCCTGGCATCTTGAGGCAGGTCCGAGATTGAAACCAGTCGAAGCCAACTCGTTCTCCCTCACTGGCTGTATTGAAAGGCGCGGATACAAGAGACCGGGCCAGGCGAGGGCAACTTTTCGTATCAACACAGGAACGACTATTACCATTACCCAAGATCCCGTATCCATCGCAAGCACGGCCCGTGGTGACGCATCGCTGACATGAGGGCCGTCCTTCGTCGCATTTGACCCGTCGGATTCTGAAGACGCATGAGCTGCACTGCTTGGGACACACTGGGGCACCTCGCGACTCACTTGCAGGTGCGGCACCCTGTCTTTGCCTTGGGGCCCTTTCGGCGTTGATAAAGCTTATTTACATCCATTTGCCGAGCGCAATGGGAAAAAGGGTAGAGATGGAAAGGCAGTTATTTGCGGAGCGGAGTTTGGGTCCTGTTAGCGTCGGAGATTGAGACGATCATGATCATGATTGCTGTGGAGACGCAGGCTCGCAATCTATTGGTCTGCTCGGGTTCTCTGTCTTCTGATTGGATATCTCTAGCACGCTAGAACGGGGCACCTGAATACGATCAAACCGAATTTCAAGCATCAAGGTCGACTCACCCGATGAGTTCTTTGCCGGGACTCGTCAAACCCCTTAGTCTCCCGGGGCTGAAATCACCATATCGTATAAAGCTTCTCATGGAGCTCCGCTCTTGGGAAACCTCGGGCTCTCCAACAACTTTTCTCTCTTCTTGCTCAGGCGCACCCTTCCACTTACAAGATAATGAGTCCTGCGTCCGCCTTCAAACCAGACAGGGACATTCCCTCCCTCGAGGGCAAGGTGATTCTTATCACTGGCGGCAACATTGGCCTTGGCAGAGAGAGCGCCTTGGCTCTCTCCAAGCACAGGCCATCGCAGCTTTGGATTGCAGCCCGCAACGCCCAAACGGCAGCCGCAACGATCGCCGACATCGAAAAACAAGCTCCGGGCGTCTCTATGCACTTCTTGGAACTCGATCTCGGGTCTTTTGGTTCCATCAAGAAGGCAGCAGCGACCTTCATTGCCTCTGGCTCCCGCCTTGACCTCCTTCTGCTCAACGCCGGCATCATGGCTGCTCCAGCGGGGCTTACCAAAGAAGGATACGAAATCCAGTTTGGGACCAACCATGTCGGGCATGCCTTGTTTCTCAAGTTTCTCACGTCTCTCCTTATCGACACCGCCACCAACCATTCATCGGCATCCGACGTCCGGGTCGTCTTCCTAAGCTCGCTGTCACACAAGTTTACCGTGTCGAGCGGCATTGACTTCGACACCGTCAAGACCCAGGCCGAGGGTATATCAACGACGGACCGGTACGGACAAAGCAAGTTAGCGAATGCAGCGTATGCTCGGGAGGTGGCAAGGAGATATCCACAGTTCACCACAGTATCGGTCAACCCTGGAGCTGTCAAGACGGACCTCAACAAGTCCAACGGCGGGAGCACCATACTTCGCCTGTTCCAAGCGTTTGTGCTCCCGTTCGTTGGCGTATCTCCCCAGGAAGGCGCTAGGAACCAGCTCTGGGCCGCGAGCGCAAAGGAAGTAGTGAGTGGAGAGTACTATGACCCGGTTGGAGTGGCCGGGAAAGGAAGTGCTTTCTCGAAGAGTGTGGAGTTTGGGAAGAAGCTTTGGGAATGGACGGAGAAGGAGTTACAGGGATATAGCCTATAACCTAGTCTTCAGTCAACAATATCGCAACTATTTCGTTTCTTCTGCCGCCTGTTCTCTCACCTGTCCAAGCTGCTCAATCAGCTGCTCCTACAGGAGCTGAGCGAACGTCTGTAGTCGTCCCTGGAGCTAATAAAATCTCTTTCTCTGGATAGGAGAGACATGCGAGGAGGTCCAAAGGAGCATGGCGAGAGACCCGTAGAGGAATGCAGTCGACCCTGTGCGCTGCCCAGTCATCTGTCTGATGCGCTTCCACAGTACCACACCGCGTAAGATAGAGGTTTTAGACCCTAGTCCCAACTCCGCTTCCCCTGGTTTAATTCCAAGACTAACGAGAGAGAGGCTAGGGTTACCGCTTATTGTTTTTGCTTTTTATTCTTCGAAGCTTGCTCATGCATAGCGACGTTACTTATATTATGATACAGCCTTTAAATCCGGCATCTTACCGATAATACCTAGTAGCAACACTTCTTCACCAGCCTAATTACGCTATAACAGTTCCTCCAGGCTTCCTTAGGCGGGCCGCTTGCGGACCGGTCCCTCCTGTACTCCAGCGGCCAGTAGGGAATGCAGGGCATAATAAGCCCAACTCGGCTCCGTTTCTGCCCCGCACGCCCCTCCAACAACCCTCCGCTAGTTCATTTTCGGACTCATGTCTGTATTTAGTATTTTGTAAAGCTCGGAGCGAAATTGGTGTATACAGTCATGTACAGTGAGGTTCAGGTTCAGCGTCCGTCGTGTTAATGCCTAGAAACAATATGCAAGCGCAAGTGGGGCAAACGGATAGTGCGTCGGTGCTCGTCGAACCATCCAGTTCCACGTGGGAGGCTGCGAACTTGCAGTTGTTACGTGGACGGTTGGCTTATAATGTGGAGGGCGGCACACTAAAGTGCTCCTCTCTTCAGCCTCTCTTTCCATAACACTTCCCGCCCCCCCTTCACAATTCTTACAATCAGAAACAGGTCGACTACGGCTCTGAACAATCTACGACACTGTACGATAGCGAAATACCATTATGCCCGAGCTATCTAGGGACAAAATCGTGGCCGTCAGCGACATTCGTGCAGACGGCACAACGTTGTCGGTACTAGAAACGCACATAGGCGATCTAGCCAATTTTTCGCCAGAAGAGCTAACATTTATTTTGGACTGCCTGCTATTTAATCTGGATCAGCAATGGTGCTGGCAGTTTTACATCGCAAAGAATGGACATATGGACGAATTTGTTATAATGTGCAAAAAGGTCATAGATTGCATAGCTATCCTTGACCGGAACGACGTCGTCTACAACAGCAAGGTCCTAGAACCTTGTTCACATGTTTAGGCGAGCAATGAACAGCAACTTATTGATTTGTTCTTGAGTACTGGGGCTTCTATTGATACCGACCGATTTGGACGGACGCCTCTGCACCTTTTAGCACGGGAGTTTCGAGCAGAAGACTTCAACAACAGGGCAATACAATCACTTCTTGATGCAGGAGTGGACATGAATGCGACAGACAAGGAAGGTCGGACTATGCTTGACCTTGCCGTGCGGCCAGATATGCGGACCAAGGGGTCTAAAGAGACGATTCAAAGGTTACAAGCTCTAGGTGCAAGAGCCAGCAAGGCGCATTAGGGTTATCTCTCATGTACTTTCATCCCAATTTAAGGGATAATATGGAAGGTGTACCCTCCAGGGCCAAGGCGCGATAAGATATGTCCGTGGTAGCGTATGATGGGTCGGTCGCATAAGATACACTTCCTCAAGCACGGCAGGGGATGAGTATCCGTTGAGATCAGTTTCACCATCCATGCCTCAGGTCCAAAGCAGTTTCTCTGGCTATGTGCTCATGTCAAACGAAGCTGGCCGTCAGCACCCACCATGGTCGTCTGGACGTACGATGCGAAGCCGGATGCGGAGATAATAACTAGAGCAAATGCTACGGCCAGCACGGCGTTCTGCGCAAGTGTTAATACCTCCATAATCAAGCAGCTAAGCAATTCTATCGTCCTTACCTAAAGCATAAACCCTAAAGTATATGTACTTGGCGCACTGCCTATCATCATTTGTACCCCTCCTATCACCTACCCCCCCTATCTTATGCCTTACTAAGGCGTTTTGCCTCCAAGCACCATTTTCATCAGGAGGCAGTTAGGCACATTAGTAGAGCAATTAACCCCAGCCAAAATTGCCTTTATCACAGCCCTTAGAGCGGGATGCTAAACCTTATTACGGTATAACCCTAAGCGTAGACCAGGCATTTATGCAAAGGCAGGAATATGTCTTCCAGTAGGCTTATGGGAATGTGCTGCTTGGGAGGTTGGTTCAAATAGGTTTCACCATTAGAGGCTTGTAGGTGAGGCTTGGACAGAGGCGCTCTGACTCCGCATAGGTTAACGCAGAGCTACTTTAGTATGTACATCTAATAATTATTACTAAACAGACTATGAAGACGAAGGCCGAAGATAAACCTGATTAGGAGGCTGGTTGTGGTAAAGTGAAATGATGATGTATGGAGGTAAACCCTGGAGCAGAGTCAGCTTGTTGGCATGGATCTTAGCTTGCATGGAAGTAGTTGATGAGGGATACTTATTACGTAGGTTAGGGACTAATGTGAACCCTGGAATTGTGGTAAACCCGTGTGCTTATGCGAGCTCAGCTAGGATGCCGGCTAACGATAGTAGTCACACTTGCCTGTGTTAGGATTAGAATGGCATAGGGGTTTTAGGACTGCCATATTCGGGACTATCCCTGATGGCACCTTTGTTGCCCATGTGTTAATAGACCACGCCTGGTTCCGGCAGGGCTTTTACCACTTGATTATAGCCACCCTTGTAATCCTTGAAGTTCTTATATGACCCTAATGCTCCTTAAGTAATCTACTTTTAGCCTTTGGCTCAGATCTATTATAGCTCCTTTGTTGCAACTTGAAAGTTTGCTATCCCTTCTTTCTATATAATATCAACCATTGATAATATGTTGCGGCTTGATTTAAGGTTGGCTAGCCCTATAAGATTTGTGTTTATTATTGTAAGCACTATTATAAGATATTAAAAACTATGTGTAATAATGTAAAGAAGAGTAAAAAGTTATGTAATAGTGGTAGTAAAGATTTTGGTACAACTAGTACCTAGTGCTATAAGTCTAGCTATAATAGGAAGGCTAATATTAAATGTAAAGGGCTAAGTATATTCTTTTATATTTAACCTTAATTTAACTAATAATTAGATAGGAAATAGGGAGGATAAAGGTTTTAATGCTAATAATATTAATTAGGATAATATTTAGTAAGATAGGATATTCTTAAGAGATTAGAGGTTAGCCTATATAGTATCTCTAGTAGCGTATTTTAATAGCTCTCTTTCCTATTTATATCCTATCTTAGCTGCTATTATAGCAAATATTTTACTTAAAGCTTAAATATTATTTTACTTTTAAGCCTTTATACTTTATTTAAGTAGTTTAGCTATCTCCTATATATTTAGTAATAGCTACTTATTACTAATACTATTAATCCTATTAATATTAATTAATATAGCTTTTAATATTATACTTATTATAATATTTAATAGCTTAAGGTTTATATATGGTTTATTTTACTTATAAAGGTAAGTAATAGCCTTAATAATCTCCTATACTTATTTTTACTACTAACTATTTATAACCTCTAGTAATTATAAAGTATTATAAAGTGTGTAATTTAGATAATGTTAAAAGAGGAAACTTTAAAGTATATTTAAGCTATTATTAGTATATTATGTTTTATATGAATTATAAGAGATAATAGGAGTAATAAGTTATATAATTTCTTCCCTACTTTAAAATATCTCTAAGTTATATAGTTTTTTCTTAAGAGTAATAATATCTTATAAAGTATAAAAATTTATCTTATCTATTTATAAATATATTATCCTTTAAGGTTATTAATATCTGCTTTAAAAATATATATATCTAATTTTATTCCTTTCTTAACTTTTACTAGATTAATTATTAGTATAAATTATATATAAATAGGGAATTATATCCTAAATGAGTTTTTTTAAGTAGTAACTTATAAGCTATTAATAATAAAGGTATACTTATTATTTAGTAGCTGTATTAATAGAAATTTCTATTAGCTAAATTTATATATTACTATAAGTTTTATTACTATATTATTATAAAGCTAAATTTAATTTAAGTTGAGATAAAGGTAAAGTTGCTATAAATGCTTTTATTACTTTATTTATTTTAAGAAATTTACTAGATTTAGAGCTAGGGCTAACTTATAGAAGGTAATCTATATATGCTATATTTATTAGAAGATTTGTGTAATAAATTTTAGTTAGTAAGCTTAAGGTTTAGTTTCTTTTGTAAACTGCTCTTTATAGCTGCTACGTATAAATTTAATAGCTTAGGATTTAGGTTGTATAATGGATTAAGGAAAATAAGGCTAGTATAAATAGGGTTGTTTTTGGTTGTATATTATTAATTGGGAATTATTAAATAGTAAGAAGTGGAAAAAACTAAGGTAAGGTAGGGGGCTATTAATGATATAGGGGCTATAGCTAAGCTACTTTTAAGATTAGCTAGTTCTTTTAATTCTCATTAGATTTATATAAATAGTTTATCCTAGATAAATAATAGAGTATTAGGCTATATATGAAATAGTTTAGAATTAAATAACAAGTTTAAAGCTTCCTATACTTTTACTTATAAACCTAAGCTATTAACTATATAACTTATAATAAAAGTAGGTTAGCTTTAACTTTATAAAATCTTAAGGGATTTTAAATTATTAAAGCTATTAATTAAAGGGTATAATACTTTAAGCTGTTATAATTTAAAAGCTATAGCTTTCTATTAATAGAAAATAGGTAGTAAGGTAGTTAGCTATATGTTAACTTAAAATAGAAAAATTATAAGTAGCTTTACTCCCTACTAGTTTTTTAAGCCTTGCACTTATAATAACGTTTAAAAAAATTACTTTCCTTTTTAAAGATCTTTTTTTACTTATAGCCTAACTTATAGAATATATTAATACCTAATATATTAAAAGTAGAAAAGGTTAATTTAAAATAATATATAGCTATATAATTTTATTTGCGTAATATTATTATTAGATATTAATGTTAACTTAGAGATTATAATTTTTAAATTATATTTATATATAACCTGCTGCTTTATTAAGGCTCTTTTATAATTATATTACCTTTAGATTTAATTTATATTATCTTATATTATTGCCTTTTATTATAAATGCCTCTACTAGTGCGTTTTAAGCATATTTAATAGATAAGCTTTATTTAATAATATTAACTAAAGGATTATAGTAAAAGGATTATAAGTTAAAAAGGTTATAGAAATATTAAATAATAATAAAAAACTTAAGAAAATAGTAGGAGAGAAGGTTAGTTAATTTTAATATTAACTGTAAATATATTATTAAATGTTTTTAGTTAAGGTATAATATGAAAATAGAAGAGGAATAGATAAAGTATAAGGATTTAGATAAAGTAGATTTATTAATTTATACCCTTCTAGTTAAATAAGAGTGTACTTAGGGAGCTATTTAAGTTAATAGTAACCCTATATTAAATGTAGTAACTAGCCTAAGTTAAGGCTAGGATTTCTATATTGTTTATATTAATCTTAATTAGAGTTATTACTTTTATTAAACGCTATTAGTGTGCTACTTTTATTACCTGTAATACTTAAATATACTTAATTAGGGCTTTACTTGCTTTAAGAGAAAGGTACACTATTGCTTGCTTCCCTATCCCAGCATTTAAACCTAGATTAATAAAAGGGAGAGGATGCTTAAATAATGGATAGTTTATTTTTAGATTAATTATAAAAGCTTATTATTAGAGGAACCCAAATAATTGTGTGTATATTAAATGTACTGTTGTTAAAGGAGGCTGATTTATAGGGATAATTGCTTAAGGAAGGATTAAGGGAGATTAGTTTATAGGTTTAATGCTATAAGGAATATTATTTAAAGGTGTTAGCTTAATATATAACCCTTATAGAGTAAAGTTTATTTTATAAACTAACAGGTTGAATATAGTGTTTATTTAGATAGGAAAGGAGGGAAGGATATATTAAGTTTATATTTTTGATTTTAAATGGTAGTTTTAATTTATTAGTTGCTTTTATCTCTATAGTTGTTATCTTCCTAAGGCTAACAATACATATTATAGTGCCTTTTAAGCTATAGTTTTATTCCATATGCTTTATAAACTGTTGAAATTAGTTATCTCTACTTATAGATGATTTGAGTATAGGTAATTAGTATATGGCTTAGAATATATCTATTAAGTGTTTATAATAATCTTTTAGCTTATTATATCTAAGTATTCTATAGAATTCTTATAAAGTCTGTATTATAGCTGGAAGTAAGGGGTTTTATATATTTTTAACTAAAATATAAGAGAGTAGTGTGTAAGAAGTAGGTAAAAGGTGTGTAGAAAATGTATAAAATATGTAAGAAGGTTAGTAAGATATGTAGGAAGATAAGTATATAATTCTGTATGGGGGGGAGGTTAATTGAATTTAGTTTAGGGTGAAACTATAGGTTACTATATATAGTATAACCTTTTATAGATGATGATAAAGCTATTTATATAGTTTTTATATAATTTTTATATATTTTTTATATATTTTTTATAAAAATCTCTTGTAAATAATAGGTAGCTTTTTAGTATTTTATAAGCTATTTTTATATAAAAGATACTACTAAATACCCTAAAAATTTTAATTTAATATAGCCTTTATAGATAATAATATAATTTATATAGCTAAGCCTTTAACCTGTATATTAAGGTTAATACTAAGTAATTGTAATGGAATGAATAAGATGACTTAAGACCTAGTGTATCCTACTCTTTAATATTGCTAAGGGATTAGGGCTTTTATTGAAAACTAGTGCCTTTCTACTTTTATATATTATAGTATTAGTAGTGCGTTTTACTTCTATAGTGGTTAGTGATTAGAAGGTAATTTATTTAGCTAATAATTGTGTTTACATTAGTGGGTCTCCTTAATATAGTTGCTAGGGTATAGTGTAATATTACTCGCTTTATTAGTGCTTGTACCTTACTAAACCTTTATTAATGTTATATTAAATATAAGTATAAATTGAATGGCTTTTTACTAAAAGTAAGTTGTAGGAATGTTTATTTGTATGTAGTATTGTGTAATTAAGGGCTAAATTAGCTTTAAGTAGTGTAATCTCTTTTGTAGATAATTCTGGTAGTATGTATATAACTATTTTAGGAAAAGAATAATGTTTTAATACTTTTAAAAGTATATAGCGTTGCATTATATATATATATGTGTTAAAAGGTGCGATTATATAAAATTAGTACCTTTATGTTTAATAAAGGCTATATTAAGTATTAGAAAATAACAGTAATTTACTTATAATTAAAGGGTGTAGTAAATATTGTTCTGCCTTTAAGCCTTTTTGGTAGTTAAGTAATTCTTTAATGTCTCCTATATTATTACTCCTAGTACCCTCATAGTGCAATTATACCTATATATGGTTATAGTTTTAACGCTATATTCTAGCGCTTTATGCTATATATTCAAAATGTTATATATATATTTTGTTAAGTATATATACTTATTATAAGAGGAATCCTATATAATTGGATTATTAGGGTAGAGTTAAGGTATAAAGTTATCCTGTTAATATGTTATTTAGTTTTTTAATAGCATTATAATTCTATTTTAGGAATATAAATTAAGATTTATAAATAAAATATGTTTATTTATTAATTTTAATAGCATAAATATATATTTAAGAGTAGATTATATAAATCTCCTATTTCCTACCCTTATTAATAATATATTTTTAAAGTAAGCTATAAAATAGGTTTTTAAGCTAAGTAGGTTTAATAATATAAATTAAGGGCTGCAGATTACTTACTTCCTTATTAGGTAGTATACCCTAAGATACTTAAATGCGCTTATAATAGGTATTAAATTAACTCCTTTTTTAACCCTAGCATATAACGTTTTAAACTGTTGTTTTAAAAGCTATAATTTTGTAAATAAAGATTTTAAACTTACTATTAGTCCTTTTAATTTTATTAGAGGATTATAATTAAATGGTTATGTAAAGGATTAGCTAGGATTTTTAAATAGGGCCTACTATTTATTAAAGCCTAAAGGCTTTATTAAACTATATAATATCTTACGCAATTATCTTATCCTATTAAATTACCTGTAGGTAGATGTGTTAAAAATATTTAGAATATATAGGTAGAAGATTAAATAATGCTTTAGGTTAACTACCTTGAGTTAATTAAGGGCACTTATAGGAGTAGTTAGTTTTATTAATATTATAAAGTCTTAAAAGTGAATTCCTATTAAAGCATTTAATTATATGGGATAAGGAATTCTTAAAACCCTTTTTAATAAGATTAATGCTTTAGTTTGCATTATTATACATAGTTTATTTAATAAGGCCACATACCTTACCTATATGGAAAAGCTAAAGAGTAGCTCCTACTCTCTTACTTTTACTAGGTAAGGATAAGCCTATATATGTTAAAATTAATGTTAACTAGCTATTAATATTATAGTTTAAGCTTAAAATTAGCATATAGCCTAAATGTAGCTATCTTAAAAATGCTGGAATTATAAAGGGAATTATTTTCCTAAGGTTTATTTTGGTTAAGCATTTTTATAAGTAAACTTAAGCTGCTTTATATAATTATAAAAGAGTAGTTAAAGAATATATAAATTATTAAATTTGTATATAACCTTAAGGATAGCTTAAGATAAATTTAGGATTAATAAGTTTATTTATTTTTAATCTTAAAGTTTCTCTTTTACTTTAAAATCCCCTATAAGTAACTTTTATATTAGTATAATGATTACTGGTTTTTAAGTCCTCTAAACTAAATAAATAAGGGTTTATATTTAGAATACGTAGTAAGGTAGTTAGTTAAGTAATATAGTTTAAATAATGATTATAGCTAGTAAAAGCTATTTATAGGTAAATACTTAAATTAACTACTAAAGAGCTGTTTATACTATTTAACTACCTAATAAGGAGTATATCCTTATATATTTATCTCTTTAGTATGTTCTTAATATTAAACTATTTGAATTATTAATAATGGCTTTAGTCCTATTATTTGTTGTTAAGACTGTAAATAATCCTATTAGTTTATCTTAGTTAGTAGGTTTTAAACCCTAACCCTAATAACGTAAGCCCTACTTAATTATCCCCTAGTTTTTAATTTTACACTTTACTATTATAAAGCTTACACTATAGTATTTATTACTAGCTAATAAGGTTACTCAAATGAGTCCCTATAGTGCTACATCTATTAGTTTATAACATTATCTCCCTCCTCCCTTATTCTTATTCTTAAGGTCCTTTTATAAGTTATTTTCTATTTTTATATATTTATTTATACCTTCCTAATTTGTTATATTAAATAAAGTTAAAAATTCTTAAGTCTTAAAATCTTTCTACTACTATAAGAAAATTAAATAAAGTAAGTCTCTTTTTACTATTATTTTTACCTATAGTTTTATTATATTAATATATTTTTCTTATAAAGCTTATAAAACCCCTTATATTGCTTTTAAGGAGGATTTTTCTTATTATTTTAAATACATTTATTAAAAGTTGAGTAATTATAACATATATAGGCTTATACTTACTTAGATATAGAAGATAGCTTACCTTTATTCCTAAATTAAGGAGGAGTTAGATATTACTAAAGAGGAAGCTATACTAGCTAATATAAAGGTTAGCTGTTTATATAAGTAGCGTTATTTATAGGCTAAGAAGATAGTATAGGTAGTATATTATAGTATTAAGATAATTAATAAGCTAAATTAGTTAAAAGTAAAGGAGGTAGAGGTTAAGTAAAAATAAATTACTATGAAATTTACTAAGGTAGCCCATTATAGCTCTACTAAGAAAGCTAATAATATATTAGTATAGGAGGCTTAGTTACATATTAAGGGGGATATTAGTATTTATAATTAGAGTATTATGGTGCTTAATAGTGATAATTAGTTAACTTTTCTTAATATTTTAGGGTTTAAGGGTGTTAGTAATAATAATATAGCTACTAGTAGCTTATTAAAGCCCTAATATATTTTCTAGTAAAGTAATTAACTAGTAAATTAAAATAGTAGTTGCTTTTATTAGCCTATTTATCTTAATTAATTAATAGATTATATTAATTAGTTTAGTACTTACTTAATTAGGTTAATTAACTAGTTAAGCTATATAACTAATAAAGCTAGTTAACTAGTAAAATCTATTTAATATTTATTAACTAATTTAGGGGTTTAATTAGTAGAGTTATATTAATTAGTTAAAATTTTAAATTAGTTAAGCTATTTAACTAGTAGATAACCTTAACTAATATATTATTTTAATTACTTTATAAGCCTTATAAATCTTCTAAATTAACTAGTTTTACTAGGTAACTTATTAATTAGCTTTATTTTAATTATCCTTATTTTAATTGTAGCTAGGTTTTTAGCCTAATATTTTTTAAGGAGTTATTTATAATTAGTAAGGTTTTTTATTAGTTTTTATATATTATTACTATTATTATAGTCTTTTTATTTAATTAGGTATTTAGTATTATTGTTATAAATCCTATAATTTTTAATTTCCTTAACTTTCTATTTTTTTTTATTATTTTTAAGTTTAACTTATATTTTTAGCTATATATTAGCTAATATTAGTTTTAAAAGTAAGATATAAAATATTAGGTATATTTATATCTTTATAAATAGTAAAAGTTTAAAATTAGTATTTAAAAGTTTTTTTAAAATTTAAAATAATTTAATCTTTTTATAATTTAATTTATTACTTAATTGCTTTATTTTAATATTTTTATAAAGTAAATAAACTTTATCTCTCTCTTTTAAGGTTAATTCCTTTAACCTTTTTTTATTAGTATAGGTTATTATTTTTTCTTATATAAAGAATAGTTTTTATTAAAATTTTTTATAAAGATTCTAAATCTTAATTACCTTTTTTATAACTATTTAGGCTTTAATTTTATTAAAAGGTTTTTTATAAGCTTTTAGTTTATAACTATAGTTTATATAAAATAGTAAT
>JBBWSJ010000188.1:0-41614 GCA_038088505.1 Diaporthe velutina
ATAATTACTCTTAATTTTAATATAAGGATATTATTAATATTAATTATAATATAAATATTATTATTTAATAATAAATTATAATTATTTTAAGGTAATTAGTTTTATTAATAATAATAATTATAATTTACTTTTTTAACTTTATTATTTTATTAAGTAAGTATTAATTAGTATTAATTAAGCTTTATATATATATATAAGGGTTATAATAAATAAGTTATTATATTTATTTATAATATTAAGAGGGAAGGTATAATTAAAGGCTTTAATAATCCCTTATAGCTATAGCTATATTATAGTAGCTTATATATTATAGCTAGTAGGTAGCTGGTAGCTAGGCTGATAGTAGATTAGCTATCTATCAGATATACGCCTTCCTTCTGTACAGCTATACCCACAGAGGGTGTCACAGGCAGACCGCGGGGTTATCACATCTTACTAGTACCTACTGGCGGACTGGCGATTGACGCCTCCAAGCATTTCTACAGGGTCTGGATGCTTTCCTCCTCATGATCCAAAATCAAGTTCCTGGGCTTCTTTGCATCATCAGGTACTTCCTTGAGTCTCAAATAATTCGAAAGGTAGCGTACCTAAGTTGCCATTCCAGATCATTTTTACCTCAGACCACGGCTTTTCGCGTCAATTTTACGCCCATCCAATATGCTCAAGCCTTGTGATCAGACGGGTGCTCAAACCTCATCATGACCCTCCCGAAGGACAGTTGACGATTCATTATTCCTTTAGATAATCACAATTAATGTTTTCACCAACCCAAGAGGTAATACCATAGTCCGCTCTCTCCGACCTCTGTGGCATAAATTACTTTCAGATCAATATTGTTCTCAGTACAATGTCACCCAGTCCCTTGTGGTCTACAAAAATGTGTTATTCTACAATATTACATGCGAATACAATGTATCATCCTCGACACTAGACCTAGTTTCCAATAAATCGGGCTTTTACCCATTGCGTTCCCTCCACTCCTCCCTTTCCTTAAACAACATATCCGCCTTGGCGTCAGGGATGCGAGAAAACGCAATCGGCACCACAGGCGGCCTCTTCCCATGAGCGGTCCCGTACCGCATGTCCCAGCGCTGCAGCATGTGGACGAGGATAAGCTTGATCTCGGCGCTGGCGAGTGCGCGGCCCGGGCAGGCGTGGCTATCTGCACCCATAGTGATGTACGTGTCGGAGATGTACGAGAACTGGAACTTGCTGTGGTCGGCGGGGCTGCCGCGGCGCATCCTGAGCCAGCGCTCCGGGTCGAATGTGGCCGCGTCCGGGTAGTAGTCGTCATCGTGGCAGATCTCGTGCGTGGGGAACAGGACCTGCGTGTCGGGCGGGATGGCGAGGCCGTCCTTGAAGGTCACCGTCTGGCTGGTGGGAGCGGTGCACGGCGCCCATGCCCAGGGGCCGGAGCCGCTGGCTCTCCTTCATCAGGCTGTCGAGGTACTCGAGCTCGTCGAGGGCCTTTCTTGGTCCAGCGGGGGCCGTGGGACGCCTGCACGGCGCTTATCTCGTCCATGGCGCGCTGGTGGAACCCCGGGTTGTCCACGAGGTCATATAGGATGTTCAGTATTGTGCTGGCTGTTGTTTCCACCGAGGCAATGGTGAGGAAGCCGAGGTCGTTGATCATGCCGTCGACGTCCTTTGTGCCTTTCTTTGCCGCGGCCATGAGCCAGTCCAGCCCGTCCGTCTCCCCTTTGCCACGTCCCGCTTCGGGTCCGAGTGCAAGTTTCTGCTCATAAGTCGGACGTAGCAGATCTGCCCATCCCTTCGTGATCCGCGCAACAGCCCGCACATTGGGGTCCAGATATGGTGCGAGGTATCCCAGTGGCCCGGGGAAGAAGATGTTGCTGCTCACGATGGCGTCGTTGGTCTTTTGTAAATACTGGCGTACCATATCGACCCAGTCCTTGCTAGTACCGAGCTCGGCCCCAGCAAATGCACGATGGGCCATTCGAATGATGGCCACCGTGATGGCCTCAAACGGGCGGACCTTGGTCCACTCCCCTGCACAGTGCGGGATAAGCCCCGAATCGTGAATGGCGCTGGCTGAGGCGTCCTGCAAAGCTCCGATCATGGGACCCGGATTCTTGGGGAGCTCGGCTTTCATCGAGTTCTGCGCCTCTTCGGTGATGAGAGGCGCATGGTTCGTGTGGACACGGAAGGACTCGGCTGAAAATTTGGGGAAGCTGAATTTTGACCTCATTCAGATACTTCAGCGGAAGAACCACGACTTGTTTCGTGGGATCAATGGCGCTGCGAAGCTGGAACGCTCGTCCTTCTTTGGTGTGCTGAGTTTCGTTAGCCAACACTCAGTAATTACAACTCTAGAAGAAAACTTTTTACCTTGATATACCCTTCATGCAGGAGCTGATCGGCCTCAAAGAGGTACCGCGTAATTGAGTTGCTGCCCTCAAAACGTATGTTTGGCACATGTGCCAACCCGCCGTTTTTCCGGGACACATATTTGACGAGCAGTAGCACTGCAATGACTGCCGCTGCTGCAGCGTAGTGCCACAAGGTTAACTCAGCCATTTCAAGTTTGAGCCAATGGTTTGCATCGAGGACAGTGAGTTACAATTGCAATGCTATTAGGTGCCGACATATGTTTAAAAGCAGAGCATTCCTGTTGCTGGCGCTGTCAGTGTTTCGCACATAGGCCGGAGCACCTAACCCAGCACTCGGATACCCCCCGGGGCTGCCAAGAAGGTTCTCGGAAAGGGGTGGGTTTTGACCGGCGCCTGTCTGGGGTGCTCCACTTGGGCAACCGAAAGGTTGATGCTGTGCCCGCGCGCCGCTGGCTCAAAGTCCCCCAGGGCTGCAACCAAATTGTAGAAAATGCCAATGAGGACCATGTGAGAGGCCCATGCAAGTGCAGCTGTCTTCTGCCCGTCAGTCTCGAAGTAAACAGGCAAAAAATGTTGTCGCAAGTGAATCAAGTGGCAATCAAAGTCCCTCGCGAATACGGGTAAGCACACCACAAGTCTGCACTTCGATGCAGGTCAGGTCTCCCGTAGCGAAAGGTACTGACCACCACATTGTCATTAGATATGTCGTCCTGGCGGCATCCACCCTACTCTTTAATCTCATGTGGCACGCTCACCGGGGCTCGCCTTTTCGCCGGGCTGCCAGAATACCATGGCCTTACCAGCATGCCAGCCGCCATGAAGTCAACGGGGCCAAAACTCCCGAGTTGAAGAGGGCGCTCCACCTTTTCAACTGTGCGCAACGGGCTCACGTAAGTTCCAATCAGCCCCCACATAAGACTGCCAGTGTGTCCTCACAATCAAGGCAGATGCCCGGTACTAATAACAATTCTCAAATTGAAGGAAAACTTCATGGAAAACCTTCCTTGCTTCCTACTACCCCTTTTGATAGTCGGAGCGAGGGGGCCAGCCGAGGCTGCCATCATGGGACTGCTATGGAACATAGGAAGGGTCTTCTACGCCCTCGGGTACACCAGGGACGGACCCCCGAACCGGTTGAGCGACGCCGTTGCTGCTATCATGCATAGGGTGGGCTACACCATGCCCGGCGCCCGGAACGGGATGGGCAGGCTGTTGGGGAGCTGGTTCAATACAATCCAGGTCGTGCTCATGGTTATGGCTAGCAGGGTTGGGTGGGGTTTGGTCCGGTTTTGATCGCCTTTGCATGGACAAGACGTCCAAATGTAGATCGTTGTAGTAGTAGATATACAGCACACATTCGCATTGACTAAGAATGTTTCCTCACGGAATAAGCCATGGTCTCGCAAGCGGCTTGATAACCCGAGGCAAGAGGTCCTGTTTCCGATTCGCTCACATTCATATCAGCACAATATCCTAAGCAACTACCCTCCCGATCTCCCTCCCAGCGACCCTCTCACTATCTAGCACCAACGGTCCACCACCAGCCCCGCTGGCATCTAGCGACACGGTAACCCTCCTACGGTCCGCAACAACCCGGACTGTTTCTCCCAGGTTCCTATAGTCCGTCTCGCAATGGCCCATGACGGCTGGGCTCTTCCTTCCCTGGCCCTGACCGTGGCCATGGCCATGGCTCTCGTTGCCGTTGGCCTCGGCGGAACCGCTGCTCTCCCTGACCTCGACGCTGGGGTAGGGCAGATGCCCCTCTCTCAGCGGGATGAGGACGAGTGGGATATCCGCCTCGTTGATGGGCGAGGAGCTGACTAGGTCCCCTTGATCGTTGGCCGAGTTTCGTCCAGGGATGACGAAGTGGCCCTTCTTCCGGCCGCCAACGAGCCATGTATCGCCCGGCGCAGTGACATCGTAGCTGAATTCGTCACCTGCTGCCTCTTCGGCAGAGGTAGCAGCGGCAGAGGTGTCGAGTCTGCTTGTGTCCCAGACCCGCGTCCACTTCAGGTGTAATATTGCTGGGAGGAGCTGGTTGACGCAGACCACTGGCGCTTCGTACTCGTCTGCAGCCTCCACAAGGGACGGGATGGGTCTTTGCAGTCGGATGTCGGCGGTGTGTACGACCGGTATAGATGGCACATCGACGGGGATGAGAATGGTTTGCTGATGTGTAGGGTCTACCTGGCGCATTGCCGGGAGTCTTGGGTTTTTCTTTGTCCAGTTGACTATGAAATGTGCCATGAGTGCAGGTATGCTTTCTCCGGCAGGTGTTGTGCCCAAGCCGGAGAACTGCTTCTGCCACTTGACCTCCGTAAGAAAGCTGAGGGGCAGCTCACCCAGCGTCGCAGACCTCTCCAGATCATAAGCTGTGAGGTCGATCTTGACCCGCTCCAAAACACTCGCCACTAAGAGCCTGCTGTACTTCCACAATTCGGTGTCTTTCAGTGCGTCAGTCAGCGAATCACGAATATTATCCCTGATCTCATCCTGAAGGACGCTGTAGGACAGCTTCAAGTACATGGTCTTGTTGGTGTTGGGACCGATCCTAGATCCTAATATGCGGTTGATCCTGTATATCAGGCTCGCCGGCTGCTTTGGAAAGATGACGACTGGGTTCGCAGGTGGTACTCCAAATCGTGACTCGAAGACGTCCGATTCAATGAGCTCCGATTTGAATAGGCGCAGTGGGCTCTGTGTCGCTGTTGATACTGTGAAACGCGAGAAGAGCGCGGTGTGCTTGAAGACATCCTGCACATTGACGCCCAGCTTCAGGGCCAGTGGTATTGACGGCGTTTTGGATAAGGCGAACGTTCCCCGGGAGGTAATGTATTTAACCTCGACTTTTATGGAGACAGTTGGGGTATCCTGTTCGGTGGTGAAAGGTATCCGAGCCTTGACAGACGATCTGGCCGAGAGAGATGCAAACACAAACAGGCCTGGTTCATTCGACGCCGGCTGCTTATGTTCCTTAGTGCCCAATATTTGAGCTTCTGCTGTGAGGAGTCGGAGGCCCCCTGTCGCAGACCGGACGCGAATCTCACACGAATCCACCTCATTCCACCCCGTCGTCAACTCAAGATCCATAGCGGAATTCCTATCAAGTTGTGTAACCATCGACGGCTCAACGCGCAGGTCAAGCGTGTCGGCACGTTGATACAAGGAGACGTATGGATTCCTCAGATTGACTGCATCGCGCTCAACAGGCTGGAATGCTTGCCTCTCAAGGCTGAGCTTCAAGGGTCCGCTATTCAACTGGACCCGGTCGACCTCATACGTACCCGGGCTCATGGCCATGCAACGAAGCTGAATCTTGTTCCGACCGGGTCTCAGTTCCAGCTTGTCGCCACCTTCAAGCCACATCTCGCGCCCGCCAGTGGTAATGATTCGCAAAAAGGCCTTATCCACGGGCAGCGAGTCAGCTAGAACGCTCCGCAGTACGAGGGTCAAGCTAAAGCTGTCCTGGTCGTCGTCGTATGCCGGTGTGCCCTCGACCTCGATATGGGTGAAGAAGTTTTGGAGTGCATGTTTCACTTCCTTGTCGAAAGACTTCGCAGCAGCCAGGAAGTCGGGAAGAAAGCCCTTGAACAGCTCGTTCTCTGCGTATTCCTTGGCCTGTTTCTGGCTTACTTTGACCGAGCCCCTTTCCTCAATCCTATCCTTTTCCGAGTTTGCCGCTTTTGAGAGTAGCTTGAGCATGACTTTGACATAGATGTCATTCCTGTTCAGTTCTCGAAGGCACTTTGAGTACATGACAAGCATGGAAAGCTCAAGGAGGCTCCACCCGCTCTCTCCATAGAATGGCGTTGTCCGGAGAAAATATGACGCTGCTGCAGAGTAGTCTTCCAGGTAGTATTTCATGACGGCAAGGTCCGCCATATTTGCCAGGACAGAGTGCGTATGGCTGGCGACAGTGTAGTGCCGCAAGGATTTGTCTGTAAGCATCTCGTACAAGCGGTAGAAATCCTCTTTGGTGTCGAGAGCTGTTCGAAGCAGCTTGTTGTCGATTCCTGCGAGGGTGAGCTCAGATGATGGCGTTCTTGCCGGTGTTGAAGGGCTTGGCGGCAAGTCGTCGTCAAGGCTGACATCTTCCATGTCCTGCAGCCCGGTTTCTCCTATGACTGGTGCAGAGGACCACCCATCGCTCCAACCTCGTTTTTTGCCGCACTCCTCCAAAATGTTACGTGACAATGCATAGAGCTCGGCTCGTCTAGCAGCCAGGTCTTCCTGTCCTGCTTTATGGTGGTGTTGATTTATTGTGTCTTGCACATCAGCTGTGCTGGCCCTGCGAGTGCCGGGGCCCGGGAAGAAATTTGGACTGGGCAGAGCCGGCAGCCGGCCGTCTCCTGTCGTTGAGACTCTGAGGGATGTGGTTCTCGCGGGGTGCATCATCGTTTTGGGCTCTGGTATAGACTCCTTCGACTTCTGCTCTGGACCGTCCTCGCCAGTGGGGGTCGTTGTCGGTGGCGGGATAGGCAAAGCTTTCGTAGACGTCTGTGCGAGGATTTGCTGCGCTATCGAGAAAGCAAAAGATGCGACTATATTCTCCGCCACCTCTGACACGAGGTTCTCGTAGAAAAATGTGATTTTGGGCGTGACACCACCGGCCTCGAGCTTGCGCTGTTCGGCCAGGGCGGCAATGACATCTCGGCGCATGACCTGAGAGACAGCAGGTATAAATTCAAGAGTGCGTTTGCATATCTCTGCCAGCATAGACAGGTTTTCGGACTCGTCCGCTGGCTGTGGCGGTGGGGCCCGCGGTGCAACACCATGCAGTATTGATTCCTGTTGTTCCTTGACCTTGGCGAGTAGCTCTTCCCGGGTGGACCAGGCGTTGCCCAGGCGGAGGAGCAAAGTAATTTGGCGTGCGAATATGTAGCATCTGAAATCAAATATCGACACATTGTTCGATAGGATCAGATCTCGGTAAGGCTTCTTCATGACAGAGATGGGGATGTCGTCGAACTTCTCCTGAGTTTCCTGTTCCTGTTCCTTGGTGGACTGTAGGTCCACGGTTTCCTCGTCATCGAACTCCAGTGTCCCTGTGCTGGCGGTCACCATTGCCGACTGCGCGATCTTCTTTAGGTCCGGGGTGTGCGGAAGCAGCGAGCCTCCACGGGTCTCATCGAAATCCGCAGCGGCTTGCTCCTGTATTATTGTGTCCAAGCCGACACTCAACTCGTCGTACCCAACGAGGGCATCGTCGACCAAGCCCACGCTCTCGAAGCCCCTTGCTAGGCCTTCTTTCAAAATGAAGAAGGTGCAGAAGTTCCACCCGGGCAAACTTCTCTGCGCATCCTTTTCCTTGATGTCTTCCTCGTATTGGCTGACCCTCATGTCGAAGCTAGCCAGAATCAGCCTCTTGAATTTGTCGATGAGATCTGCCCAGGCGACCTTGGCGTCTTCTTCTGTCTCCATGTAGCCGGTGGGCACGGCGGGCACCACCCTCGGCAGGAGATCGTATGGCACATCGTTAATACCGATGCGTATCTGGGCTATCCTATCGACGTTGGCCTTGGAAGAGCTCCCGTAATCACTTCTCATCCTTTCCAGCAGTGGGGTCGTGTTCTTGCCCCATCTAGATGTTGTCTTTGTTACTGGTAAGGCGTCTGACTTGCCGTCAACGCCTCCACCACCAGTCATCCTAGGCTGGGTAGCTGCGACGGTGTTGGGCACGACAACGTGTATAATCAGTAGCTCGCATGCATCGTGGTTTTCGGCGGCGGTTCGCGCGTCTTTCTTGCTGTTGGTGGTCGAAGCCGGCGCGGCGTGCTCTTTGAGCCAGTCGCGTATCTCTGAGCGCACGCTTGACTTGTACTGATCGTTGTCGTCGCATCGAACGAGCAGGACCTTCAGGTATGGTGTGCGGCGCAGGCCTGGGATCTGGTGGCGGCGGACATTGGCAGCTGAGGGGCCGTAGCCGGGCGAGTATGGCTTGGCGGGGAAGGCATCCTCAGCGTCGGCAGTAAGTCGGTTGCCACCTGCAAGAGCCTGGGTCTGGAAACCATCGTCCCCGCCGGCGCCGGACGCGGGTGTTATGGATGGCTGCCTCTGCTTAGGCGCTTTGGCGGCGGCGAGGGCGTCGACGAGCTCGACATGCAGTGTCTCGATGGATCGCAGAGGGCCGGCGTGGGACTGCCAGTGCAGGTTGTGGAGGGGAAGTCGCGGGAGCAGCCCTGGGGCAAGTAGTTTGTAGACATCGTGAGGGTCGAAGTAATCGACTGCATGGCACGTGTCAGCATCAAGACCACGATCCGGCCCGCGGCGGCGACTGCTACGATGTCTGGTGGCCGGGGGGAGAGCAGAGTGGGCGTGTTGGTTTACCTGTCACCTTCGAGGTCGAGAAGGGCTGTTCCATGCTGAACAGCTGTCTGTCATGGGCCCAATCGCTGTCGCATTGCTATCGCGTCCGGTATGCAGGGCCAGCTCAGCAATGCATCGCCGACTCTTCGGCCTTGGGTGTTGCTACTTGGTGGTTGCGCCGTGCCTTGCCGTGCCTTTGGCTTTCGCTAACGAGGTAGACTACCACGACAAGGGGACGTTGCAACGACTCTGATGCGATGTCCAAAACAGGCCTCGGGAGCCAGGACCCCTGAGTGTGAAGGTACCCCACCTGGAGGGAGCTCCAGCAACGCTGCTCAAAACGGAAGGCGGTCAGGCCGCCTTGCTGCCAAACGTTCGGCACCCATTGCTGTTGTCCGTTCACAGCTAATAGCTGTAATTGTAGCATAGGCAAGATGCTTCCTAATATACTATAAATGTACTATAGTTTCCCCTTTTAGCACTGCCTGTCTGGTGCTGCTATTACCTTCCTATAGTAATCAGGGTCCGCCGTAGGTGACAGGAGTGTTAGAGACAGAGGTAGCGGCAGCGGCAACACCGTGACATGCATCAATCTGGACGCCCGATTCAACTACCTCACATTTACTGCACGTGCCTAGCAATGGATACTCGATTTGAATTATTACAATGTTTGGACTGTGTCCAAGTATTGCATCGCCTCCCACGGGATAACCTCTGTGTGACGAAACTGTCTTATCCACGGGTAATTAGCTGATGCAGGACACAGTCGCAAAGCTCCAAGACTTCCACGACTTACAAGCTCGCGCCAGGGCACGCTATGTAAGGCGGAGCTAATTTAGCTGGTGTTCTTTCTGAAGTCCAAGGCTCCTCGCCGTCTTCCTCGAGTTTCTCGCTTCAGTAATTTGCCATAGCATTCTGGCGAAATCGATGAAGTTGAGGGCGCGTTGCTGGCGCAGTGTATCTTAATAACTCCTTCTTAAGTGAAGCTAAGGGGTCCAAAG
Source organism: Diaporthe velutina (assembly GCA_038088505.1). Lineage (NCBI taxonomy): Eukaryota > Fungi > Ascomycota > Sordariomycetes > Diaporthales > Diaporthaceae > Diaporthe > Diaporthe velutina. The sequence continues at coordinate 9,659 of JBBWSJ010000188.1, forward strand.
TTGGGTGCCGTCGGTGTCTTTGGGCCCTCTTTTCCCTCAAGGTGAAGACTGAGGCTACCTGTACTGGAGGGACCGATGGCAGTAGGTCTCAGGAGCGCGCGGAACCCGATTTGTGGAATCTCAAGAGTCATAAGCGACCCGTCGCAGCTGTGAGCTCTTTCCTCTTCTACTGTGACGCAGGACTCCTTGCAGCGAATCAACGTGCGTCTTCTCCAGTATCGTCGAGCATCACTTTCCCTCAGGCTTTAGCAGGCAGGGGATGTCTGTGTCCAGGATCCAATCCAGAGCCATTAGCAGCTCCGGCTGTCATCAAAATCTTCGTTAGAATTCCATTCCCAAAGCAAAAAGATGAGCACAGGCGGAAAAGCCTGAGTTTCAGGTGACTCAAGTCGGGAAATGACTGCCTGGATGGGATACTCACAAACTCGTTGGTGACAAACTCCTTACCGCCCATGATCTCACTTGTTCCAGCCGACAAGGCCTTGTCGAATTCCAGGAAGTCAATGGACTCCTTTCCATGCCCTCCGTAGAACGCAGTGACAACCTTGTCCATTCTCTCTGAGAAGTCCGACGGCAGCTCCTTGAGGCCTTCGACGCTCCCCTCAAGGTACATCACAAGTAAGAACTCCACCAGGCTCTGAAACCGGCCTCTAGCCATTCCCATCTCATGCAGCGGCGTCAAAACCACCTCGCCCCTTTCGACCATGTTCTTCGCGACCCCCACGAACTCGCTCCGCGGCATGGGTGCACCATACTCCACGGGCTGAAACGCGTACATGAAGTCCAGCAGATCGTGGAAGCACTCGTCACCGTCTGCGTCACGATTGCACCCCTTGTTGTGCGGCTCGCGCGCCGTGCGGCCCCCGTTCCCACCGAGGTCCCAGTACCGGGCGGCCCGCTCGGCCGCCTTGGTTGCCCACAGTGACTCGTCGCCTGCAGTCCACTGCCGCCGCGGCTGTGGCGAGGCCAGCGCCTGGAAAATCAGGCGCCTCTGGTCTGCGTTTGTGCGGGCACGGGTGCGTTCGTCGTTGTCGCTGTTGAAGAGTCGGTCGCTGAAGTCTGGGTGTAGAAATGAGACTGCGCAGATGAACTCGGTTCTGCTAAGGCGGTCTCGGGTCTCCGACTTGGTTCCCGAGGTCAAGAACGGGTAGCCGCCGACGTAGGTGAATATTTGCCACAGGACCGGGGCGGTTGCGTCCAGCCCCGCCCAAGCTGGCTCAGGGACAAACCGCCTGAGGATGGCCGTGAAGCCGGAAAGTTCAAGATAAGTTTCGCCATCGTGGCTCGTCTTGCAATACGGATCCAGCTTAGACAGCTGCATGGTCGAAAAGTCCCAGATACTGGGGAAGCTGAGGACAGATTCATGGATGCGTGCAACCCAACTCTTCGTTTGAAGCTGGCCGCTTTCCTCCCACCTCGCCATCACATCCTTTGGGGGCTTTGTGATCGGCACCATCTTGTTTGTTGTCTTTCTGCGAAGTTCTTTCCGTGATTTTCGTGATTTTGGTGGTGCTGAGGTCAAGTGTGGCGCAGGTAACAATCAACTGCAGTTGGAATGGGTTGAGAGATGGATGGAGACAGTCTGAACACGTGATTCTTGTGCGAAGGATTTCTGAGGGATTGAAAATCAGATGATTTGACGACAATGATCAGTGTATCCAAGCATGCGTGGCAGGTATCAAGAAGTTGCAATAAGTAATGATCATTTGCATCCCTTCTGGATTCCAGATTTTATAGGAAGTGGGAAGGCGGCAGCGATATATAAAGTCTTAAGCACAACAGATCCTTTGGGGCCGTAGGATCTGACTGCCAAAGACAACCCTTGGAAGGCTCACCTCAGCAGGAGCCAGATCCTTCTACTATAGTGGCCACACACACCAGCCCCTGCACCCAGAACCGTCTGAACAAGCTGTGGGAAGCTGGGAGAGCCAAAGCTCAGTGGTCTTGTTCCAGTTGGTGCCTATTAGATTGGAAACTGCTTTCCTTTGCCCACTTGGCACCTTGATCGTCAGCATTGTGGGTCGATCTGGCCTGCGGACAGAATCCATGGATCCATAAAAAGTGTCTAAATTAATTTCATAGTGGAGCTGCTTCGGGCCACTTTGGGTACTACGATGGTTTCCCTCACACTGACCCGGGGTCCATGGCAGACCGGTCAGCTGACGGGATGTACTGACAAGACAGAACAACCAATCAATGATTCAAATTAATACCAACAGTCGGCCGTCATTCTTTGGCCTTGTTCAACCAACCTGAGTTCAACCGTCGAGGTCGCGGAATGTTGAAACCCTCAAAGCTCCGCCAATCCTTCACTTCCTCGCGTGTGGCTGGTGTGTCGACTGAGTTCCACTGGCCACTGCCCGCTGCTTCTTGTTTACTCCTTCATTGTCGCCGGAATTTGGCCGATTGTTGAATATCGACCGCCATGGCCGCGAGGTAGGCAAGCTGCTCATTTGTGGGGTCATCGTCAAGTTATAAAACAGGTGTTCGTCGTCTTGTCTAATGCAGAATAAGATATCAATCATCATCACTTCTAAGAACTTCTCTACAATCAACTCTTCTAACAGTCAATCCAGAGCTGGCCTCTTTTTCAGTGTATTTATCTTTTCAAAAAAAGGCCAACATAACTCCGAAGTCCTCTCGTCCACCTCGCAATGCAGATTCTCAAGAACCTCACCACTCTCCTGCTTTTCGCCGTAGCGAGCGTCTCAGCCGCGCCTTCGGAATATCATTCAGGTGCAGTAATCGAAAACCGGGAAGACTCCATTCAAAAGAGAAATCCGACTATCGGGTCAGAGCTTGCATTCTGGAACTCTCGGCCTGGCGTACCAGCTGGAGGCCTGACAGTGGGCCTACACCTCTTTAAGGGCACCCTTCCTCGTGACAAGTCCGGGGATTCCAAGTATTCCAAGCTCATTGTGGATGGCATGGATGCAGCCAAGGCAAACCACCACTATCTCATCGGCGTCACCGTCGCGGACAAGGAGTCAGGCCCGCCAAAGAAGCGTGTTACGACTCGCGATGCCACTGTCGTGGCCTGGGATATCGGGGTCAAGGAGGGGACGGCCGATGCCATGGTCCTGGCCAAGTCATCCTCGAAGTGGAGTAGGACACATTCCGGGGACGCTGCTAAGGTGACTTACGTCTATCTTCACAAGGCGAAGTCTGATAAGACGCCAGATATTAGCACCATTGGTAAGACTTTATAATGCTCCTGAGTCCCACTCTTTCCCTATATGGCCTTCCGCTGTCCTGAGTTCTTGGGCATTGTTAGCCATCTCATGAAAGTTCCACCGCCGCTAATACTTCTCTGTTTCAACAGCCAAGGCATACGTTGCCGATCACCCGAAGTACATTGCCGACTCAAACAACTGCGAGTCTTTTGTTGACGGCGTTGGAAAACGTGGGTAAGGCAGGCTGTCAATCCTGGATAGTCTGAGAGCTCGGAAGCAGTGATGTGTTGGAGCTGAATCGCATCCGCTCCGTTGTATTTATCAGGGGTTGGTGGAGAAGAAATATTAAGAAGATGGATATGGCTGGATTTCGAAAAGACTTGTTACTCATTTTAGTAGCTCATTTAGTCACAGGTGACAATTGTCACACGGTAAAAAATATCCCAGATGCAGCAATTTGATTTGTAGCCCTGGAGGCTGTGAGTATGTGTGTGGGTGATTGCACCCCAGTGACTACTAGCATTCACTGAGGCTCTGGGCCCCACACCCATCAGGCTTAAAACCCCTCCACGACAATTTCAACTAAACCTTTCCCTTAGATAGAAGGTAGCGCCGTCTTACTTTGAATTGACGTATTGAGGACAGCTGCCTTGTCTCTGTATCCCTCTCGTGACAGTGCTTATGCTTTACATGCTTGAGGATCTGTGACAATGTTGAGACCTTTGCTGGAGCTATAGAATTCTGCTGGGCTAGAGATAGATACGAAGAGATCATGAGTATACCTTCTGAGTTTGTCAGATATCTTCCTCTCTAGGTCTCAGCCGTCTTTTGCTTGAATCAAATGGTTCTGCCTATTTGGGATTCGCTCTTGTACACGTGAAGGGCCTGGATATCGCACCTCTCCACCCCTTTATCCTATCTCGAACGGGCTCGTCCCCTGTCACGGCCTATCGGCATAGCCCACGTTTCTCTGTGTACGCCTGCCAGATCCCCAGAGTCTCATAGAGCCCTCTCAATCTCACCAACGCACCCGTCAGCACCAGCACATGCATCCAATTGTGACTTTGCCCGAGCAGGTCGAACGTCCCTGGATACCATCTCTCCGGTATCCTAGCTGCGTATACGGCCGCGCCAGAGAAGTTGATCAAAGCAAGCCCAAGAAAGGATGTGAGGCCCATCATCCATTGGAGCTCGGATCCAAATCGAAGCAGTCCGTGTACCACCGGGGCGAAAAGGCTTGCGCCAAGGAAACAATACATCAGGAACCTGGCCGTTCGATATTCTGGCCGACGGAACTTAGGCCTGAGTGTGTAAATTGCACAGCCAAGTCCAGTAAAGGTGAGAAAGGCGAAATAGATGTTGCGCAAGGCCTGGTGGCAATAAAAGGCAAAATGCGCCCCGGACATCCCCGTACCCCACATAACGAGAACAATGCCGAGGTGGTCCAGCTCGTTCCCAAATTTATGGAGGCCCGGACTGTGGTCTGAGAAGGTGTGGTAGAAGGTGGAGAGTATGAAGCAGACAGACACACACAGCTGATACAGTGCGATGGCGAGGATATCTTGGGACCGGAAACTCCGTGAGGATGAGGCATTGACATGGAACACCAAACTTGCAATGAACCAAATGGCGCCGAGCAAATGTGACCAGATGTTGGCTGGATTTGCGTCAGCACTCGAAGTCGGCGATGACGAGAAGAGACCTACCAGTCTCGTTATGTATCGCAAGAATGCTCAATATCGAGCTGGGATATGAGAACGAAGCTCGTCTGTTAGGCAGTGATGTGGTTAGATCGCGGCAAGGATGTGTTGATAGACGGCGAGACGAGACTTACCGGTATCCCGTCAAAATGAACTCATTGTCCCTATGTGCCATCAGTCGTTTGAATTGAGTTCAAGACATCTTGAGAATTGCAGGTACCTTTGCCATGGCACTGTGATTCAAGGTATCAGCGTAACTTATAGTACGTGCTAGCCAGGGCCGGCATGCTTACAGATATCCTTCCATGCTAACAAACTCGCTCCCAGCCGTCCCTGAGATTGTCGCGACATCAGAAAAGGGGTAGGATGACTATTGATTCCGGCAGCTGCCACTGCGTTTGGGAGCTGGGCTCAAGCGTGTAGATGCGAAAGATGAAATGTTCAAGACCAACGGCGGGAGCGGCTAAGGTTTGGTGTTTGATGTTGGTAGTACGTTGCATTTCAGGTCACATTAGCGCAGGCGGCTGCAGCGGCAAATACGTTTGCCCGATATTTTATGTACAAAGTGTTTGTTCGCTAGTTGCCATCAGCCCGCCGTGGTCTGATTTGGGTCTTAGGGCTTCGTCACTGGTATGCAGCCCCGCGGTCATTTTGTACAAATGATCAGGTGTCTAGGCCGTCTATGATCCGTATGAATCGCCCGTTGAGACCTACAATGGCTGGCCTGCCGCTGTGATCCAACTGTGCCAATTGGTTTGAATCAGTCCTACGCATTATTTCGGGTGGCGATGTAGAATATCGGCCACGCACGTATTTGGAGGATGGCAAAATAGCGCATTAAAGAATTGGTCTCGAGCTCGCTAAGTTTTAAGGCTGAGTTGCGGTGATAGGTGCAAGCATGACCGTGCATCCTCAACTCATGACTAACTTGAAATCCTACTCAGGTATTCATTGTCCCCAGAAGAGGAAAAAGCAAAAGAGCCTGGTCAATTTCTGTGGCCACAGTCATTTTCCTAGAACCAAAACTCCTCGAACAAAGCCCGGCCTGGAGAGTCGGAGCTGTTGTAGGCAACCGTAGAGCCGACAAATCTGCCTAGGGTTTCGGTGCCTAGCTGGACGACCTCAGTGGTGAAGTCGGTATTATAGTAGTTGCCACCACCGAGATCGTACGTCATGGTGTAGCCTGATGGGGGCCAGTTCCGATTGTCGTCCCCCAAACGCGAAACCACGGTCGTGCAATCGCAGCATTGCCTCACATGGTTACCCTCAAAATCGGTGACGAAGAGTGAGGTCTGGAAGCCCGTTAAAGGTCTGTTATCTTTGTATAACACGACGAAGGAGTAGTTTCCGACGTAGCCGTGGGCGCGGATCCACGAGCCCGTCACCGACACGCTTAGGTGTCTGATCCCCCAGGTCTTGTCGTGGTAGCCAAATCCGTCGAAGGCAAAGACCTCTCCGTCTATGAGCAGTTGCACCCGGGCGTTGCCGAATGGTACGGCGTTGGACCAGTAGACGCTCGGAACGAACTCTTGGGCTACTCCAGGATTGTTGAGATCACAAGCGTAACGAGAAGGTGAGGTCTGTGGTTTGTCAGTAAACAGTCCAATTCAGAGACGCGTCAGACATTTGACGAGGCCCTCGTACCGAGTTCAGATCTATTATGGCTTTTATTGCCATGTCTTTGCTGTCTAAGGCAATAGAAAAGGGCACAATCAATCACTCCATGGGGATGGGGATGGAGCAAAGGAAAAGGAAAGGGAAAAGGAGTGTGGTCACTTGAAGTGTGACGAAAAAAGACGCCCAAGCCCAGGGAGAACCTGGATCTCCCGTCCCCGAAGGGCACACGCTGCTTTCGCACCCGTGCGTGCCACTGAGAATGCTACCATTACACCAGCTTGGGTTGGAAAATCATAGTCTGACTGAACTTATAGCCACTAGTGCTAGCGCCTCGACCGTCAATCAAAAACAAATGTCCCAAGCCCAGAACCCGCCCACCTTCTTGGAGAATAATTCCATGCCATCGTGCAGTTGTGGTAATGCCTGAGGATACCGAACTCCTTCACACGGCGTCATGTGGACCGGAGTCAACCGACCAGAACATCTCCAATCAGAAGGCCCCACCAAACACTGCTGGGCCAGTCAGCTAAGTCCAGCACACTAGAATAACCAACAAAGAGGTATGTTTAGCAATCGTAAACAGTACATTAAAGTCGGGTGTGATGATGGTACGTATACAGTCAGCGTTGAGGCGGGCCTGGAAGTGGTGGTGTCTCGACACAAATATCTACCTGGGCATAGGCTGTAAGCTGGGACTCAAACAGTGCTACACCTCCAGGGCAACTTGGATTGTATGAATGGTTGTGTACCTGTGCCTGTTGTCTGAGGACAATTGCAAAGGGCCCTGTTGGGTCCACCAAAGTAGAGGTGAGCCCATCACCTGGCAGAATAAATGCGTTGGACTTGGGCCGCCGGTTGCAAGCTAATACTTAGGGCAAGTATATTCAATATGCAGCAACTATTGAAGCTCTCAATTAACGGTGGATAACACCAATAACCACGTCGATATTGCGGATATGACTCTGTCCGAGGTGATGGGCTGCAACGATGCAGACACTCGAAGTCGTGTCTCACAGGGATGCTCCGACGAGTTGACGTCGTTTCCATCTTACTGCCCCTCCCGACCGCCTTCCACATCGGCACACGCCGTGTGGATTGAGAGGCAAACAAAACCGTGACGATCAATCCAGGCTCACACGTAGTGGGGCAGAACTTTCTGCCCGAAATCGCGGCATGGAGGGGTAGCATTTGCTTCGCTTCAATAGACTACATCTTGTTCAGCTCACACGCATAGTCCTCTCTCACATGCCTGATAAAAGCTCATTACTCTAACTGAGCGCGCGATACAGCTAAGCAGTGTGCAGTCGAAGATGGCTAACCTGCAAGCCATCAAGTACACACGGGGCCGGCTGGCAGTGCTGGACCAGCTAAGGCTGCCCCATGAGCACCACTACGATGAAGTGTTGACCTGCGAGGAGGCATTCGACTGCATCAAGTCGATGAGGGTGCGGGGTGCACCTGCCATCGCTATCGTCGCTGCCCTGGCCCTGGCAGTCGAGCTGCACCGCGGCGCATGCTGTCAGTCTCACTCTCCACGCACATCTGTCTCACTCACTGCACAAGTTGCACGCATCGTCTAAGACTTGCTCATAGCTAACCTTTAGATTGTAGTTGCCACAACTGTTGATGACACAATTAAATACATCGACGGCCGGCTAGACTACCTCAAAGAGTCGCGCCCCACAGCCGTCGACCTGACAAACGCCATCAACCACCTCAAGGCGGCCATCCGCGCAGACCCGCTGGAAACCACCAACTCGGTGCCGACCCCGACGCCGCAAGATACTGTCATCGAGACCTTCATCGCCACCGCCGAAGCCATCCTCGCCCGGGACCTGGACACCAACCTAGCCATCGGCGAGCACGGCGCCGCGTGGCTGGCGGGCGTGCACAACGCCTCGGCGGACCGCCAGATCTCGGTGCTGACGCACTGCAACACGGGGTCGCTGGCGACGTCCGGGCACGGCACGGCGCTGGGCATCATCCGCACGCTGCGGGCCAAGGGCCTGCTGCGCCACGCCTTCTGCACCGAGACGCGGCCCTACAACCAGGGCAGCCGGCTGACCTCGTTCGAGCTCGTGTTCGAGGGCATCCCGTCGACGCTGGTCACGGACTCGATGGCGGCCGCGCTGTTCCGGCTGCGCGGCGCCGAGATGAACATCGGCGCCGTCGTGGTCGGCGCCGACCGCGTGGTCCGCAACGGCGACACCGCCAACAAGATCGGCACGTACCAGCTCGCCGTGCTGGCGCGCCACCACGGGGTCAAGTTCGTCGTCGCGGCGCCGACGACCTCGGTCGACCTCGAGACGCTGACGGGCGACGGGATCAAGATCGAGGAGCGCAAGGCCGAGGAGCTCACGCAGATCAGCGGCGCCGTCGTGGGTGCCGACGGCAAGGTGGACGTCTCCAAGACGGCGAGGGTGGCCATCGCGGACCAGCGGATCGGGGTATGGAACCCGGCGTTCGACGTCACGCCGGCGGAGCTGATCGATGCGATCGTGACGGAGAAGGGGGCGGTGGTCAAGAATGCCGAGGGCAAGTTCGACTTCAGGGAAGTTATGCCAGAGAGATGGGCCAAGGTTGTGGGAGGGCAATGATAGAGAAGCTGCTACAAGCCCAGCGCGAAATTGGGCATACATCATCACGACGGGTCTAGTCTCCTCCCGTATCTACAGTTCAACCTCTTAGAAAGCCATGATACCCCCTTACAGCTTTAGAGAATGCAGAATGAGCTTCTGGAAGCCCTCAACGGCATCCTCAAGATCGCCCACCGTCAGGGCCTCGTTATCCCCGTGAGCGACGAGAATGGTGCCAGGCCCGTAGAGATATCGCGTGTGGTTGCCCTCGAGGTGTGGGATATCGGTGCCATAGTTGGCGATGATAGTATCGAAGCCTGTCGAGTTATCATCGTTAGCTGTGGTAGTCTACCCAAATTGCACGGCGTACGAGAACACTTGCCATCAACATCACAATCACAAGGCACGACACCGCGGCCAGCTGGGCAGTCTACACTCAGCGCCTCGTCGTCCACGGAGGCCAGAACTTCCTTGATCTTCTCCCTGACAGACTCATGCCCCGTCTCCTGTGGCCCGACGGCAACGCGGCACAACAGGCTAGCTGACGCGTGCGCAGGGATAACATTGGGCGCAACGCCCCCCTCCATCAAGCCAATGTTGACAGTAGTGTTGCCATATCTCTCGCTGCTCCCCAGGTCCGTCTCCAGCACCTTCAGCAGCCCCTTGAGCAGGACCTCGTTCGCGCTCTTGCCCAGCCACGGGTAGCCGCTGTGGCCGGCCTTGCCCGCGGCCGTCACCTCGCACGACAGCCCGCCCTTGTGCCCGCAGGCCAGCTTGTTCTCGGTGGGCTCGCCGAAGATGGCGGCCCTGAAGGCCAGCGAGGACTTCTTGGCGCGCTCCGAGAACGCCTCCATGCCGTCGCCGTACCTCTCCTCGCCGACCACGTATGCCACCATGACGTCCTCCGGGTCGAGCAGGCCGCGCGCCAGCAGGTCCTCGACGGCTGTCAGCTGCGCCGCCACGCTGCCCTTGGCGTCGACTGAGCCGCGGCCGCCGATACGGGTGTCTCTTGTTACTTTGCCGTCGGCGATGGAGTAGGGGATGTGCGGTGGCACGACGTCGATGTGGCTTGTCACGAGGATCTTTGGGTTGGGCTTTTTGTCCGCCGCGCTGCTGTCGTGGTGCTTCGAGCTGCCCGCCGGGGGCCAGGCGATGACATTAAGCCGGTCCTTGCCCTCTGGGGTGTTGTTCCTGGGCACCACCTTGTCGACATCGTAGTGCCACGATCGCGAGATGAAGTAGTCGATCAGGAAGGCGGCGGCATCGTGCTCGGCTCCAGTAGTGGAAGAAATGTCCACCAGCTTCTTGTGCAAGTCGAGGAGGTCGTCACGGTACGCGGGCGCTTTGTTCGCCGTGGGGAGGGGCTCGGGTTGATCGTCAATTCCCAGCGGCTGTTGCTGCTGGCCGAGTATGGACCCAGATGTCGGGCTGAAGCTCAGAGCGAGCAGAAGCAATTGGTTACACAGCATCTTGTGGCGTGGAATCGGCCGACGAGCTGGTGGTTCTCGGGTGTCTTGGTTCCTGGAGCCTGAGGGGCTGGAGCTCTAACAGTAGCTGCAGCTGAGCTCAGAGCTGTGCTCGCTCCCATTGATAGCTCATGCTACAATGCTATGACGTGCTCTGATTCGGCAACTAGTCGGCGCCGACACCGGCAAGGTGACCAAATTGGCCTTACCTGCCCCAGGGTAGGTACGACAGCTAAGCCAGATAACACCACGGCCTAGGTATACCACTACTCCGTAATCGATATGGACCCACTCTCCGCGCCTACCAACCTGCCTCTTCGTTAATAACCCTATCCACCATGTTAGCTCATACCTCGAAGACGGCAGTTCTAGTAAATTTACACCGCATACTGTGGCCTCGCCGATAGTCCTGTCCTTAGACGCGCTTCTCTCGTCCTTGAATGATACGTCAGTTGCCTGCAGTTATGTGCGTTCGAAGCCTTGACAGATCAGGCTTTAAGGCGGCTCAGCAGGAGCGGCACAGCGGATTGGTGCCTACATCACAACCAACCGTGCGCCAGCCAACGTCGCGCAGCTGCCTGCGTGTGTTGGAAACCCTCGAGCGGGTACAGGGGAGGGCGCAGCGACAGTAAGAGAATTTGGAGGAATAATATTCGTCCATTAGAAACATCTCCTGCAGACGAGCGGCTGGGCTGTACCGTGGGGATCCTGATTCTGGCTGCCCGACTATATGGCAATGCGGGAGGCCTATGTACCTGTTTTCACTGGCCGAAGAGTGCCTCGTCTAAACATTGGGCAATGGAAAGTCGATCCTCTCACTCGACATAGAAATTGAGAAGTTCGACCCGAGTCTGTCCCCAGAGCCATACAGCATAAATAGCTACGTTTTTACATTCGGGCTTTCCTCATCCAACCTCATTCCTTTCTAACAGCTTCAAGTCCCTTGATTCTGGCTACTCCATCTCCTGATCGTGCAGAATCTCACGCTTAACCCTCGCTCAATTACCAAGTTCCATGCCACTCACCATGGCTACAACGATCCAGACCATTATTGTTGACACGGAACTCAAGCTCATCTCTCTGCTGGACAAGCTGAGTGTCGTACGCCCTCCAACCAAGCCGATCGATCCTCCAAGTCTATATTTTGACATTGAGGGCCAAAATCTTGGTCGCCACGGAACAATCTCCATTCTGTCTCTGTTCATATACCCAGGAGACGCAGCATACCTGATCGACGTGCACACTCTGAAGGCCGCCGCCTTCACCACCGCCAACGAAAAGGGCACGACCCTCAAGGATGTCCTCGAGTCTTCCACGGTACCCAAGGGCTTCTTTGATATACGAAACGACTCAGACGCCCTCTTCAGCCTCTTCGGCATCAAGGTCGCCTGTGTCCACGACATACAGCTCATGGAGCTCGCTCGACGGAAAGGCTCCAAGCGCCGCGTGTGTGGGCTTGCCAGGTGCATCGAGATGGACCTGACGGCTGCTCCGGACAAGGCGGTCGCTGAGAAGGCGATCAGCGCCAAACGATCCGGGGAGAGACTTTGGAACCCTCGTCTCGGAGGAACGCATGCCGCGTTCAACCAGCGACCCATGCCGCCGCCGATCATCGACTATTGTAGCGCCGACGTTGCCATTCTCCCATGTCTGTGGAATGCTTACATTCGTGAACTTGGGGGGGAGGGCAATTTCTTCTGGCGTACTACAGTCTGGAACGCGACATTGGAAAGGATCAAAGAGTCCCAGAAGGCCTCGTACGACCCTGAGGGTGGGGACAAGTCGCTTGGGCCTTCAGACTGGCAGCCTGGCGCAGTGGATCAATTGATGGATTCGTGGCAGGAGGACGTCTGGGATATGATCAGGCTCGGCGACGTGTTCGAGGAAGTTGCCTTTGGACAGCGTCAATACGTGTGATTCCTAGCCGTAGCTCTCTAGAAGTATGAACATAGCAAGCTGATCTAGCATACGGGATGTAGATTGGAAATGGAAGACATAGAGCTAACGGAAAGCGAAAGAATGATTGAGTGACGAAAAACGCCAGCCAGAGGCAAATATATCTTGTCTATCACTGTCAACGAACTTATGAACCTCATCCAACACAGCACAAAGTTTGTCCGTCATTCCAAACAGCCCTGGACAGGTTGCGTGAGAAAGAAACCACGAGCTAGATGTACCTTTGGTATAGCACACAATCCCACATGATTACCGTCAATCTCTTGCATGCTTCCCGCAAGATTTGTAATGGACTAACAGAAGCCTTCAACAGCCCAGGCGAAGTTATCATTGACTTTTCCCACGGTGGCGTACCCAACGAACTAAGCGCACGATGGTATTGAGGTTCCCAAGCATGATCGAAATCAGATTGAAAACGGTACCAATTGTCGAGAGAAGATCATCAGGTGAGAATAGGAATACCGCTGCCACTATACCTAGGCACAAATGCAATGCAAACAAAACCAGTGGTCGTTGCAGGGTCATGGTCTTCTCTACACTTTTCACCATCTCGTAACGTTGCAACAAAGACAGCCTCGCATTTATCGACTCCAGGCTTCCATCTAGCGGAGGCAAAGCTAGTGTTGCCAACGGGAAATACTCATTTATATCTCTTCTTTTCTGGTGGTACCGGCTGTACTCAGGTGAGGGACTGGCATGTATGGACTCGGGGTCACTTTCTGGTGACGTATCCGCAGCATTAAAGCAGCTCCGCTCCAATCCATGGCTGTCGGAATCCACTGATTCCTGTGGTTCCCCAGAAGCCAGTTGAGGCGAGTGGTGTAATGGCTGATGGCCATAGTCCTCGGGTGGTGTGGTCGTTCCAGTTGTCTGGGAACGTGCATGTGTGACGAGTTGACTATGTGCAACAAGTTCGTGATTGTCTTCCGCCGAAACCCGGCCGGCCAAATACTCGGTTGGCTTCGGATCCACACCACGTTGGATTGCTCGAAAAGCTGGAAGCCGGTAAACATTCGGCCAATATATCTGCATATGCTCGCGGAAATCCAGGGACACTCACAAGTGTAAGCCTCGCCAATAGCTAGAAATGGCAGAAGCAGCAACAACAATGTCGTGATCTGACCAAACCCCATTTCAGTGGAGTCTTCAGAGAGCTCCGGTGCGTTTCGCCATCGGTACATTATAATTTGCGCTATGCCGTAGCAAAAACTATATGTCATATCTGGGAAGGTTGCAAGAAATGACCCGTCATAGAACAACAGACCCAGGTAGGTTCGAGCATGTTTCTTTGACTTTTCGACAAGGTTCTCGACTTTCTCTGAATTCTTCTCATCCTTGGAATTAGCCAGCTGTTCTCTCGTTGGAAGGTTGTGGCCCCGTAACTTGGACCCAATGGTCATAACAATGTCCCAAAGACCGACGGCAGGTCCAAAGTATAAAGCACGGACCGCGCTGACATAGTCAAGCCAAACTGGGAGGATACTGATGATGGCGAAGACGTTGAACCAAGGTGCATTTTCGGGGCAATCCACTGGAATTTCGAAATTGGTTATAGATGTCGTCCTTATGAAGGCGTAAGATAAGAGTCCAATAAGGCACAAAAGACCTGTTACGCGAGCATCCCTGATGATTCCATGTCGTTTGAAACGGGTACGTAGTACGTCAATTGTGGCCAGGTGGGTCGTGCATGAAAACCAGCCGAGGCCAAGTGCGACGGAGAAGTCATATCCTGATAGTGACTGTTGTCCAGATACGGCAGCCACAAGGACTGCGAGTCCCGTCACTAGTTGCTGATCGCTTAATCCGACGAGGAAATTTGAAATGGCATCCTTCCGAGCTTGCTTTCCGGCAGCTGGGTCGTTGGTATTGTTACCGGAATCTGTGCCACCCGGTTTGATTTTGAGGAGGATTCGCCCAGCCATCTGAACGACCCTTTTATCGAAAGGATTCAGAAGGTCTTCGTCTAGCACATCCGACACATATGCGCAGATGACAGTCAAGTAAGTAATGACGGCAGTGGCGAAGAAAGCCGCAAGAGCCTGTCAGGCAATGGCATGATCAGCAGGTATTTTCAAGTATCCGTATTAGAGACGTACACCAGGACCCACGATATCATTCTCAGCATCCAGTGGCCCCGAGGGAGGAGTACAATTTGCCATAATCAGCTGACCATCAGAATCGCTTTATTGAAACCAGTCCATAGTGGCATCAGCAGGATACAGCAAAGAGGTGAAAAAGGTAAAGATGACACCACAGACGGTGCTCGTAGCATCAGCTTGGAGGTAAATTTATCACTCGCAGTAGCTTTACAGCCTCACCTGAAATTTGTGGACACATGCCAACTGGCGAAGGTTACACTTGCTGAACCACATTTGTAAGCACGTGCAGAGATCGCCTGGCTCTCGGCTTCATTTGTGGCATACTTCTCCAGAGCTGAGACGCAGCCTGCTGAACCTGTGTAACGCTCTGTTGCCATTGGTTAGACAGCGAGACTTGGCCAGTGTTGATCAGTTCTGGCCTTCCAGCCTGATATTGCACATTCATGGTACAGGACAAGCTGACCAAAGTGCGGTCTCAAGAAAATGGAATGACGGTGTGTGTTGATTGGACACCGAAAGGGTGAGTAAGCGTTACCTACTGGACACCTAAGCTATAAATTATAGGGCTCTACATTCTAGTGAAGATATCACTACGCGTTAAGCGGAGACAACGCACCATGTACAGGTTGCGCACACGATGTTAATAAACTGTACCTGACTGATAAGACTGCTTGTCCATTTGCCGTGGGGATCGAGGCATGAGGATTCCGAAAACAGACAAGGGCTTATGTCATTCCGCATGATGGCTGCAACCCCATGCCGATGCCACGCCACGGCCCCTGTACCTCCTCTCCCGAACCAAGTTTTTGCGCACCATTCTCGAGCTGACACAACCCCGAATAGCCAAGACTGGTCTCTGATAGTGACCCTGTTCTATCGTCTCACCCAGTGTGGCGGCTCAACTGCTCAATTCGTCTAGCCCGATGGTGAAAGAGAGGAAAATCAGGGCAAGCGGCCAACCATTTTCAGTACAGCTCTCGTGGTGATGTCAGTGCGTGGCTTCATTCATTGTGATCCGATCTCTTGTTTGTACCGTTGGGCAGGGCTGATGGTCAGTCTTCGCATTTCACCACCATGAAGCCCACGAACATGCCTGGCGTCCTCTGCTTTATCATTAGACCCACCAGCCCTTACCCTTCAACCACCCACAGGAAGTTCACTCGCCCAGTACAAAGTTGAGAATTCAATATTGTCCAAGTAGAACAAGCAAATAGTCCGAATTCAAGATCACGATATGCCTCAACGACAACCATCCACAAGTAAGCCACCTCCAGTGAGGCATCCATCCCTACGTACAGAGAAGCCCGAGCCTCGACGCCTTTCCTCCACCCGAACATCGACGACACGCAACCCCTCTGTGAGGTCAAATACGGGGAATGGCCCACAACGGAGGCCCACCGCTGGCCTGGAGAGGCAAAACACCCTCCAGACCCGGTACATGGAGATGCTCCTCAGCCTCGACAAGATCCCGCGCCTGCACAACATCCTCGCCTCCTTCTTCGGCTGGGTCCTCCTCGCCGGCTTCATAGTATTCCCGGGAACCTTCACCAGCATCCGCGACCTGTCCGACGACCCTGACCTGGCCGGCAAGTCCCCCGCGGCCAGCGCCGTGCTCGGCCACGTCCAGAACGTGCCCCTGCTCGTCGTCGCCGCCGTCTCCTGTGGTATCGGCGCCGCGGGCCTGTTGTGGCTGGCTTGGCGCTGGCGATCAAACTATGTCTGGCTGCTCAACAGAGTCTATCTCCCGGGAGCGACCAACGCCCTGGCCGGGCTGATCTCGACTCTTGTCGTAGTCTACTCGCAGAAGCACGGTGACTGGAGCGTCACGGCTATGATCACCGGCATCGTCGAGGGCGCGGATCTGGTCATCTGCGGGACACTCTTTGTGTTCAACACATTGTTGCTCAAGAGGGTTCAGAGGAAGCACGGAAGGGAGATGGAACAATTAGAGCAGGGCGTGGAGGAGGGCTTATTCGAGAGAGCGGGTAGGAAGCTACATGAGCCTGCTCTGGAACCACAGAGCGTTGTCTAGGGTCCCGGGATGGGAACAGCGTGTTGAGGCTTGCTGGTCAAGCTTGGATTGATTCCATTATGTCTCAGTTACCCAGATTTAAGAAGGTAGAACTAGCGAAGAGAGCGAGCCGTGCTATTGTACCATATGAGAGTGCATCGATAATTGACAACTAATCCCTCCTCTTTTTGCATGTGAACACGGGTACGCTCTCGAATTTGGACAACATCACCACATCTATTACCAGCTTAGTGCATTGTACACAGCTCAACTGGCAACCTCGGGCTTTGCCGACAAGCCTTTGCCCCATTTGCGAAATCCTGGGGGTAATCAAACACAGATACTTCAATTATGAGCTAAAGAGTCCCTCATAACATAGGCAAGTGTCTCGCCGCCATCTCTTCGTGCTGTGTATTTCTCAGACACCTGCATCTATTAAAGTATTGTCAGATGTTCATCTATAGTTACTACAGGCCCCTGTCCCCAGTACCGTGTGTGCTGGAATCTCATCATTATCGAAGGGAATCTGAATTAGGACAGTGGGCTCGTTTGAAGGAAATTCAGCGCCATGGCCCGCGGCAAGGCTCTGGCTCCGAAGATCTGTAACTAGGATGATGCTGGATGTCATTGTGCCTGGCATGAGATATGCGATCTCCTCCGGCGGTCGGCGAACCGGAACCTCGCTGTCCACGCTTGCAGAGGGAACAGGTCCCTGATACAGGAGTCTGTTCGACAATACATATGCAGTCTGTTGTGGCGTGGCCGGATCCGCCTGCTCGACACAGACGCCGGTGGTAGAGGCATTGGAAGCTGTCGGCTGGGGTGGTGTGTAAGGTGCAGAAACGCGTATCATTCCATTCAGTACAACAGTCAGCCTTGAATGCCATGTTAGCCTGATAGTCCTTCAGCCGAGTTGCCTTTCCGTTATGCAAAATGTCATCTTATTGCACATGCTGTTGAGCACAATACTTACTGGACATGCGGCGCCCATGCTTCGCCAACGTAAGTTCTCGGCTGAAGTGTGGACCATTTCACATTTTTTGTGCGGCCCCCGATGGCATAGTTCAACGCAGCCATATATTCGACGGGTTCGGAATCAATCTGCCAGCATTCAAGTACCGAGAATCCACTATGGGAGGCAATTGTCGTGATTCTCAATGGTTGTATCACCTGCCCGGCAACATCGCACAAGATGAGACAAACAACATTGACAATGGCGAGCTGAAGACGATTCATAGTACAGAGTAACTTAAGTGAGATGTTCAGCAATGATGATCAGGAAAGCGTGTCCAGTTGAGCAGCCTTTGTGAGGTCCATGCATTTTGCAGGAGCTAAAGCCTGTCCTCTTTAAGCTACCGCCTCTTGTCTTGGAAACCCGTCAGAAACCGGTCAGGGGTTAAGCTTTTGCAATTCATTCTGCCTCCCCACCTCCGCGATGATATTTCTGATCCGGCGCTGCCGGTCTTGCGACTGATCGCCGCGATGTGGCCGAGATGCAAAATTGGCATAGTTTTCATGAGCCTCAGGAGGCCGCACTTCCCCACCGGATACTAGGAGATCAACAAGGTTCGCGGCAAGATCTGAGAACTGCTGCAACTTTCTGGAGTTGCATTGGAATGTAACCACGGGCCATCTGGTGCTGGTTCACTTGGGATGCGGAATCGTGATCTAGACTCGTTCGTCCCAAGACTGCTGTCGGTAGGTACACAAGCTTCGGCTCGAAACAAAATAAACGTCCATGTCAGGCCTTGGCAGTCCAGTCACTGCAAAGCACTAGGCCAGATTCAGCATAAAGAACGAGCCGAGCCGAGCCAAGCAGTCCGAACTCCCATGTGGTCGTGGTAAGGCATACAGGGAGGGCGAAAAGCATTTAGTACATTCAGAAAATTAGAACATCCCAGTCGTGGTTGATAGATAGGACGCGATGATCACCAGAATTTCAGCCAACCGTATCAAGGATGAAGCTTATTGTGTCACCATGGTCGTAGAGTTAACACTGCCGGGCAACGGGCCCTTTTCTCTATCGCCGTGTGCAACACGTACCCAAGGCTGAGAGAAGTACCGAATTGGTTGCTAGGCATGGAGCAAACTCTCCTTGACCGAGATTCCGCGGCTGGTTCCATGAAGGTACCTAGGTAGTGTTGATAGAATTGTATACTCACCTTGCCCCAATGTCTGAATGTAGCTACCGAAATTTAGATCTTGGAGTGAGGGAAAGCTAGTTGCGCTGGACTTTGATACTTCAACCTTTCCATGAGTACGCATGTGATATCTCCAGGCTTGATAACGAACCACAACGCACTGCTACGAACCGCTCGGTGTACCTTTGTCAACATGGAGAATCAGAGGAATTTTGAATTATATGTTTTTGGCGACCAGACGTACGATCTTCAGATCAATGAGCTGCGAACCCTTGTACACGACGGAAAAGATAACCCAGTCGTGGTGGAGTTCCTCGAACGAGCACGACGAGCACTACGAAGTGAACTCTATCAGCTCAGGCCTGAATACCGGCACCATGATTCCTCGTTCACGTGCGTCAAGGACTTGTTGTTGTGGAAAAGAGGGCACTGTGTGCCTCTGGACATGGCAATTCTATGTCTCTACCAGCTCGGATCATTCATGAGGTATGTGGTTGAGCTTTCTCATGGTCTCAAATGCATTGTACCATGTTTTCGCGACACGAAGTGCGGCTGGATGGCTGACACAAAGGCTCCGTTGGGCCCTTGGTCTACTACAGACAAGTGGGATACTCATATCCCTCACCGCAGAATTCATGCTGCCTCGGACTTTGCACAGGAGCCCTGGCCGCCGCCGCCGTTAGCTGCAGTTCGAACACTCTGGAGCTTCTCCCGCTGGCTGTAGAGACAGTACGTGTGGTATTGCGGGTCGGAATTCTGGTGGATAACATAGCACGAAGCATTGAACCCTGGGAGGTTGATTCACGAGGCAACGACATAACACACAGCAATGTGTCCCAGGGTGGCATCGGGATAGATTCGATGCGGATGGCATTCAGTTGTGATCGTCCAGCTTGGACATACTTGGTGGCCGGTCAAGATATAGAGACGGCTCTGTCTGAATTCGATGAAGAAAATAATGTGAGTGGGACCCTTATTCCTCAGCATATTCAATGATTTTCCTTGTTCATACAATGCAGCTATTCTAACTAGAGCCTTCTCCTAACGCAGTTGCCTTCTATAGCACGTCCATGGATCAGCGCCCGCTCAACAGGCGGCACTGTCGCTGTCAGTGGCCGACCTAGTTCTTTAGCTCGCTTCTTTGAATGGCGACAGTCCTCGAAGCTGAAACAGCGCGGCCCTCGACCTATTCAGATATTCGCACCTTACCACGCACCGCACCTATACAACCACGATGATGTCGAGCATCTCATACATCTCCTCATTACATCGGCTTGTCAGACCGGTCTCTCTTCTGTAGTTGGATCAACACTTCGAATTCCTATGATTTCTAGCACCACAGGAACCATCGTGGAGCCCAAAGACCACCACGTTGGCTTCAGTGCCGTGATAGAGTCTGCGATAGAGCAAATATTGTTGCAGCCAATTAGCTGGGACACAGCGCTTGCGACATTGCATACCAAACTGCAAAATATCCAAGACAACGCTGCGTTGAAGGTCGTCCCCATAGCGACGGCCACTGACCAACTGATTTACACTGGCCTTCAACAGCGAAACCCGTCAATCTCGTTGCCAGGCAGGACTTCTGGGCATAATGACCTTGGAAGGATCACCTCAGTGTCGTCGAGTTCACCTCCTAGTGGGCACAAGATCGCCATCATTGGCATGGCCGGTCGATTTCCTGAGGCTGCAACGACAGATGCCTTGTGGGACGTCCTTCGGCTTGGGCTCGACGTCAGCAAGGAAGTCCCGCCACTGCGCTGGAACCTCAAGACCCACACTGATCCGTCAGGGCGGAGGAAGAATTCCAGTAAGGCTTCCTTCGGCTGCTGGCTAAACGACCCGGATGTCTTCGACGCAGACTTCTTCAACATTTCGCCTCAAGAGGCGACTCGCATGGATCCCGCACAGCGCTTGGCTCTCATGACAACGTACGAGACAATCGAACAGGCTGGTTTAGTCTGGCCGAGCAGTCTCGATGACACTGGTGCTACGCCCTCTTCACGGCCGGACCGCGTTGGGGTTTATTATGGCATCTCAGGCAACGACTGGCGGGATTGCAATGCCGCCCAGAAAGTCGACTCACACTTCATACGCGCAAGCAATAGGGCCTTCATCTCAGGACGTATCAGTGAGGCCTTCAATCTTAGGGGGCCCAGTCTTACTGTGGACACATCATCTTTCAACAGCCTGGCGCCAGTGCACATCGCTTGCCGTTCGCTCTGGGCACAGGAAACAGACATGTGTATTGTGGGTGGCGCTCACGTAATCACAAACCCCGATGTACATGCCGGCCTGGACCGAGCAGGCTTGCTGTCTCGCAGCGGCAATTGCAAGGTCTTCGACGAGACAGCTGATGGCATCTGCCGCGGGGAGGGCGTCGTGTCGCTCGTACTCAAAAGGCTTGAGGACGCCCTGACTGAGAATGACACCATTCTGGGTGTTATTGCAGGAGCTGCCTCGAGTTACAACTATGATTCGCCAGAAAGGGAATTGTTCACCGGGGTACTCAATAGTTCCAACGTGGACCCGGCATCTATCACGTACGTCGAGATGGGAGGACCCAGCACGAACGCCGGCGATGCCAGTCAGGTTGCAAGTGCAGTAGAGGCCCTGGCACCGATGTCTGTTTCGGGCAGTGTGGGCAAGAGGGATGCCCTTCCGCTGTACCTTGGAAGTGCTATGGCGAACATTGGCCACGGTGAAGCGACGTCAGGACTCAGCGGTATCATCAAGGTACTGCTTATGTTCAAGGAGAACATCATACCGCCGCATATTGGAATACGTACGCAAGTCAACTCTAAGCTACCCGTCGGGCTAGCCTCAAAACGCAACGCACGTATACACACCGGAAAAGCCATCAGCTGGGGTGATGTAGCTGAGACAGCGTCACGATGTGAGCAGCGGCGTGCACTTGTGCATGATCTAGGTGCAATATCGCGTGCCAGTTCGGCATTATTGCTTGAGGAAGACCAACTTCAGCACCATGAAGGACACGAATGTTCCACGGCGGTGGACAGTCCACTCGACTCGACTCCATCCACCTCCCATATCATTGCCATATCAGCCAAGAGCAAGAGCTCTCTTCGCCGCAACTTGGCGAACTTGTACTTCTGGCTCAACAACCAGGCGACGCGGAATCACCTCACCCTGGCGCAGCTCTCGTACACGACAACAGCGCGGCGCAACCATTATGCGTATCGAAGTCTGGTCGTGGCCTCATCAGTTGAAGATCTTTGTGCTCAGCTTTCTGCTGAATTGAAACGATTGCGAATGGATAAAGACTCCATCCCGACTGACGCAAAGTCAAGCGGCAATCCAAGCCAAGCAAATACCGCTCATCCGGTTGTCTTCGCATTCACCGAGTTTCCCACATCCGACTTCACCTCCTCCCCATCAACAACCTACTTCAGACACCTTTACAAGAACTTTTCTTCCGTCAGGAAAGACACTCACCATCTTGAAAAGATCCTGAAACGTCTCGGACTACCCTCTGTCATGAACGCATTAGGGTTGGAGAACGATACTGAGCCATGTCAATACAAGATTATGCATGCTTACAACGACACAAATATACAATGGGTGGCGGAGCAACTTGCCCACCTGTGTACGCAAATGGTCCTATCCAGGTTGTGGCGATTTTGGGGAGTCCATCCAATCGCAACTATCACCAAGGGTGGCGTGGACTTTTACGCGGCCTTCAGCATTGCCGGTGTCCTTTCTGACGCCGACGCAATCTACCTAGCTGGCGCCTTTATTCAACTCGAGCTGCAGCAGCAAGCAGAAGAAGGGAAATTGGAGAGCATGAAACATTCAATTGCCGCCATTGCCGCTGGGATTGAAAGAGTGCATAGCATCACAACCTATCACAAGCCCCAGCTTCCAATCTTGAGGCTAAACACAGACCAGGTCGGTCACCCGCGCCTCGATATTGTCGCCAGAGCAGGTCAAGACAGCCAGGTGTTCTTGACTCGTCAGTTCTTGTCCATCATCAAGCTCAAGAACGTCGAGAGCAAGCTGGCCGGTGCCCCTGAAAAAGGAGACCTCGTCGCAGCTTGTCACAAATCGCATGACATCCCAGACCAATCAGTCTTACACCAAATGGGACCAGAAACACCCACATGGTGTGGCTCGGCAACGGATGAGACCAACACCAGATTCGCAGACGGCATACGCGCTGACCATGATGGTGAGGAACTCGAGTTACAGATGTGGTCGCGTCTCACGACATCGTTGGGAAAACTTTATTGTACAGGAGCCGACATCCGTTGGGATAGGTATCATCTGGACTTGCCGCCAAGCGACCGAAGGGTTATTAGCACGCTCCCCACGTACAGCTGGGACCTTAAGGAATACTGGTTACCATACCTAAATGATTGGACACTTTTCAAGGGCAATACGTCCAAGACCATCATGGCCCCCAAGCTCGAGAGCACAACCATTCACACCATTATCGAGGAGACTGAGCTGATGGAGGAAGACGGTAGTAAGCTGCGCTTGGTTGTCGAGGCTGACATCTCCCGGCATGACCTTCATGGAATTGTGCAGGGACATGTGGTGGACGGAGTTCCACTGTGCACACCGGTATGTGGTTATCAACCTTTAAACTAAGAGAGAACCCTTTTCAGAAAGCAATGGCTGACGTCAAATACTAATATTCTTAGTCTGTCTACTCTGATATTGCTCTTTCACTGGGCAAATACATGCAGCAACGTTACCTGCACGGACGCTCAGAGCAGCTCATCAATGTGAAGGACATGGCGGTGACAAAGGCGTTGATAGCCCAGCCGTCCGGACCACAAATATTACAAGCACATGTTGAGGCTGATTGGGATTCCAACATAGCCATTTGCAAATTCAGTTCATTGGATGTGAGTGAACACAGAGTCAAGTTGTGTTGCATTTGCCATCTCTCCCCTTCTCCATCCTGCGTGTTCATTTGTTTAGTCCACCAGAGACATCACTGACTAGAGGCTCACATTTTTGCAGCGTCGCAACAAGCCCCAACAACACGCCCAGTGCACAATCACGTTCAACGACACCGATATAATACGGCACATCGAGCAGTTTGATATGGCCGGCTCCTATACCAAATTGATCCGGGCCGTGCGGCAAGGTATCGCTACTCATCGGACCGTCCGCTACACGCGCAACATGATGTACCGTATGATCAGCTCGCTGGCCGAGTTCCACCCGGACCATAAACTCGTCGAGGACATTGTTCTAGATAGCCAGACGCACGAGGCGACAGCACGGGTCTCGTTTGGACAGCTTCTAGCAGAGGATGAGAAGCACGTTGGCGCGTTCCATACTCATCCTGGGGTCGTCGACGCCCTGACGCAGCCGGCTGGGTTCGCTCTAAATGGCGCAGACACGACGGACCTGGACAAGGAAGTGTACATCAACCATGGCTGGGGCTCTTTCTACCTTTTCGAGCCGCTGGAACTCGCCAAGGCATACACAGTCTATGTGCACATGACCGAGGGCGAGGGACACATATGGTACGGCGATATCGTGGTCCTCGATATGAGCGAAGACTACGGTGCTGCAAGGGTGGTCGCTTTGTTTGAGAGATACTCAGTTCAGCGCATGCCACGACGCGTTTTGAGCATACTGTTACGAGCTGAGGGAGGCGGCGCGTACAAGAATGCCAAAGCACAGTCTGGGCAAGCTCAACAGAACCAAGTCGAACACCAGCACGACCCAACGCCGAAGCCTGCGCAACAAGCAAGCCCTTCACCTTCCTCGACTCTGGTGTCTCCTGTCCAAGAGTTTGAGCATCCGCTGCGGCAAGTTCACAATGCTCCCGTCACTGCTTCAAGCCTCCGCAGCCGAGACCAACAACAGCTCCATATTAAGGTCGACATTGCTTCTCCTGCGGGGCCACCGACACCACTAACGGCAATGGCCCTGTCTTTCAATAACGACATAATGTCAAGTCATCATATCGATCAAGACGCTGGTGGCGAAGTCGTGAAACGATCACTGCAGATCATCTCGGAGGAAAGCGGCTATGAGCTGGCTGACATTGACGACGACAACTTGGCCCTGGCGGATCTGGGTGTTGACTCCTTGCTGTCACTCGCAATCACCAGCCGGCTTCGTGAAGAGCTCGGGTATTCCTTAAGTCACCTTGACCTGAACACTTTGTTCATTACTCACCCGACTGTCGCAAGTCTCAAGGCTGCTTTGGTTGGGGGTAAACCAACTCCGGATCCGCTCAAGGTACAGAAGTGGAGGGCAACAGCGGCAACTACAACGTTGACACCACTCAGCCCCCCAGACAGCGCACGCACGCAAGAATCGCCCATACTCCCAGCCATACCTGTCATAAAGCCTCACGTACCCCAGGCAACCTCAGTTATCCTCCAGGGCTCACCCAAGAAGGCCCGCGCAACGCTCTTCCTGTTTCCTGATGGTTCTGGCTCGGCCACTTCATATGCGTCCATACCAACCATCTCCTCGGCAGGCGACATCTGCGTCATTGCATTCAACTGCCCGTTCCTCAAGAAAGAAGCGTCCATGTTCTCGTGTCCTCTAGATGCCCTTATCAACCAAGGCTATCTACCCGAGCTGCACCGCCGCCTCGGGCTACGGGCCACTGATAACCGCAATGTGAAGCATACATACTATGTCGGCGGATGGTCTGCTGGGGGCACGCTTGCGTATCGCGCCGCACAGCTCCTACTCCAACAGGAGGACGAGTCCGCCCCCAGCCCAGCTAGCCTGGCTGGCCTCGTGTTGATCGACGCGCCGCCGCCAATCAGGGGCATGGATCCATTGCCGGATCACTTCTACAAATATTGCGAGCAGAAGGGCGTGTTTGGCGGCTGGTCAGGCCCTCAAGCTCGAAAGGCGCCAGAGTGGCTGATCCCGCATTTCAATGGGACAATAAGCATCTTACAGCACTACGTTGCTGAGCCGCTCACACCGGCCCAATCTGCTAGGCTTAAGAGTGTCGCGTGCATATGGGCCGGCGAGAGCGTCGTCGGCGCCGATCGACCACTTGAGCCGCACCCAGACGACACCGAGGGTATGAGGTTCTTGACTGTGCAGAGGACAGACTTCTCGACGGCAGGTTGGGAAAGGTTGCTACCGGGTGTGGATGAGGCTGCCATATTGTGCCAACGGCTGGAAGGCGCCCATCATTTTTCTTTGACAGTAGGTTTGACGACCTTGGTCACTCACAAATATGACATGCCCCTTGCTAACATTCTTCTAGCGAAGTCCGTATGTATTAAAATTGGCTGCTTCTATTCGTCAGGCAATTTCGCTGGGTTAAATCTTATTGGGAATACCTGTTCGTCTATTGCATTGAAACGATTCTTTCCTCGTGTTCAAAGTATGTGAATAGTCTTTTGTTACGACTCCTGACGATTCAATACCTACAGTTATCTGCTGGTTAATCATAGTGCGCATTGGGTGACGTGCCTCTGAATGTCATTCAAATAACGCGCGCACTTCGCCTATTAAGAGCACAGCTTATGAGGCCATTTCTATTCGCTTCTGTTGGAGCTATAATATCAAGAATTTCCCGCAGAGACAGCTTGGGGACTGCCATAATTGGCTTCAGTCTGGGTTTTCCATCGAGACCGTGACGCTACCAATAATTTCTTTGGTCGGCAAAGAGGCTACCATGGTATGTAGACTAAGACATATGCGGCATCTAAGACTTCGCAGATACAGCGTGACGAATACGAAGGGCCGAGTATTGATGAGCCGCAATCTCCACCCATGCGATAAAATGTCCCAATGACTGGCATCCTTGACCTTCATCCTATCATCCTCCCATTGAACAAGGAGTACTTTAAGCTTTTATAGGGAATGTTGAATCGTCCAAGCAGTTTCGGGAAGCGCATAAGGTTATCCCTGTCCAAAAGCATTTTGCATCGGACGGAAACATATTCGAGGCCTGTGCAAAATATCCGGACTTTTCGCAGAGCATGTGACAACCGCAAAGACTGAAACCACAAGGCTTAACGGACTTCTCCACAGCGGACTGCGAACATAAAGTCAAATTAGCATTGTCGTTGGGCACTTTCGCACGTTTTGGTAAGACCGTACAGAATACACGTTGGTGACTTCAATTTGATGCCAAGCCCTCCAGATTGAGATGACCATGAGACAACATGCCCTGAGAAACAGTTCAAGCATAGATGGTCAAGCAGGAAGATTACTTTCCGGTGTACGCCTCGTCCGGCAGTTGTATCGAGGGGAAACTCACACGAGAAGTCAGCGATCGACATGAATGTGCCTAGGTAGAGCTCAGGATGACACAAAGTCTACCAGATATCTTCACTCCGCTAAAAAGGAATCCCAGCCAGGGGGTTTATAATGACGCATCATAGCGGCCTTGTCCCTCTTTCTCCTAGAAGCCGTTTTCATACTTGCGTAGATTCCGGTCTATGTCCTCTTTGAGACTTCAGATTTGCAGTATACAATTCACCACAACGTAAAGAATCCTTCTCACTGTGCAGAAGTCATCATGCCCTCTATCATCAAGAACGCAACAATTGGAGCTCCACTACCGACTGTCAAGAAACCCAGATTGAATGGTGTCTCCTCTTCAAGCGAATTCAATGGCACAAGTTATCAGGATTTGTTCACAGTCGAGGACGTCAAGCCACCCGCTGAGCATGACCATTGCTACTGGTGGATGCGCTGCGCGCCACTCCTCGCCGCACTCCTTGATAACTCGGGTTCTTATACCCCAGAGCACAAAGCGAAGCATATGCGCATCTTCCGAGACGTCGTCATTCCGACACTGGGCCCGCCACCGCCGCAGGCCAAAGTCACACCAATGCTCACAATCGATGGCTCGCCGGTTGAGCCATCGTGGAATTTCCAAGAGGACTCGAATATCGTTCGATACAGCTTCGAACCTCTTTGGAACAATGCGGGTACACCAGAGAACCCATTCCCGGGCGACATGATGCCGACGTTGACACCTCTTCTTCGCTATGTCTCTGACGACGCCGACCTCCGCTGGTTCAACCAGATATGGAAGTCCTGGAATGTTACAGGCCAAGAAGCCCAGGCGGCAAAGGCCAAGCTGCCACAACACAAGAGCCGCATACCGCTGGTCTTCTTTGCGTTTGACTTGAAAGGAGACAAATGCTACCTCAAGGCATACGTCTTCCCCTTGCTCAAACACCTCGCCACGGGGCTTAGTACAAAGAAGCTAGTCTTCGACCAGATTCGCAGCCTTCAGCCATATGGCGATGCTTTCGCTGTCCCTGCCGCCAAGCTAGAGAGGTTCATCGACACATATGCGGGAGGGTGCACCGCGGAGATGATAGCTGTTGACTGTATTGACCCTGCACAAGCACGATTCAAGGTCTACGGCAGAGTGAAATCCAATTCGAAATCTGTCATCCGCGATGTCATGACGCTTGGAGGCGCGCAGACAGACGACATCAGCCTGCAAGGAGTCGAGCAGGCACTGAAGATTTGGCACCTGTTACTAGACGAAAGGGATGGTCTCGCTGATGACCAGCCCAAGGCCCCTCGCGACCCCCAGCACCAACACATCGGCATTTGTTTCGTCTTTGAATTGCGCCCCTGGGAAGAGCGTATTGATGTCAAGGCGCATACGCCGTGGTGCCAGACCAACAAGAGCGACTTGCACGCTGTGGCTAACTTTACTGAGGCATTGTCAATCTTGGGTTGGGATGACCACGCGTCGAGGTTTGCACGAGGTGCTGTCCAGGCTGCCACACTGTGAGTACACTGTATCCAAATGCTCTTTTGCGTGAAGAGGAAGTAAAGCTAATGCTTATATAACATAGGCCGCAGCAAGATTATTCTAATGTTGGAGGTCTTTCGTACGTGTCGTTTAATCATGGGAAGAATGGGGATTACGTTTCAAGTTATTTCTCACCGATGGTACACAATTGAACAACGGGGTAGATATCTATGCCTGAAATCAATTTTATAGCAGACCAACCATGATTTGACGTCTACCGGATTCACAAACTCACTGCAGCATCACGTGGTGTGGAAGGGCCAACATAAACACTCGGCGGTCAATGCCTTGCTCCAGCGATAATACAAATCTCCCAAGATGTCAGCAATATTAGGCAGCCGTCGTGTCAACCACATATGAACATGGATAACCATGATACGAGTGCCCACAGTTGGTGACATTGTTTGTCAAGAGAGGTGTTTGCTCCGTGGACTGGGCTGGTAGATTCTGTGGCCAACCTTTGTGATACGATGTGAAAATCTTGTTGCTTGGACATTGTGACTTTAACGACACCGGATTTTGCACATTATTAAGACTTTTGCCCATAGGCATCTGTGGTGGCTATAGCTGATACCCTTCATATGATTGAGAACCAAGTAAGATTCGTAGGAACCTTGTGCTCCTGAATCTATCTGTTGGGCTTAACTTTGGCATCTGGATCCTAGTTCTCTGGTAAGGCCGTCTTTCAGGCCGAACTATCTCAACCCTGCTTTCAACCTGTCCATGCTCGCGTATTCACACATACTACGGTACGTGCGGGAGCCAGCCACGGGCTGGTGACACGTCCCACAGGGCGTGGCGCAACGTGACCCTGGGCGCAAGCTACGAGGCACGCGGGGAATAGGCGAAAGCACAAGTGAAGGGGTCGGCGACGATAAAGAGAACGCAGGTTTTACCGGTTGTGCGAAACCAGACGGCGCAGCTTGGGCGGATAGACGGCTCGCTTTGCGGTACCACCACGCGGAAGCTCGGCGACACGGCGGCTGGTGCAAGCGGAAGACTGGACCAACTTACAAGGTTCGATGTACCACCAGGGCTAGGGTTAGGGTTTTTCTCTAACTTAGCTATATAATCCCTAGTTAAGTAGGCTAATAAGAAAAGAATTATTATTAATAAATCTATTAACCTTAATAATATTTATAAAAAATTTAGACTTAAATAAGGTAGCCTAGTAGCTTAGTTCAACTAGATAGTCTCAACCTAATAAGCAATAGATATGTAACTATTTAAGATTTCTACCCCTGTCTTCACCGTGCTGCACATATAAGCTGTGCCCATAACTGAATCGTAGTGCACGCCGAACCCTCACTTTGCCCGGCACGCGAGATTTCCACCTCACGATACCAGACCTTGCTAATTGTGTCATTTCTATATCTACACGCGTTCATCATGGAATCTTCCAGCACGCAAACCAAACCAAAGGTTCTGATCACAGGGATCAACGGCTTCATCGCTGCCCAGGTCGCAGCTACATTTCTACGTGCCGGCTACTCCGTCAGGGGATCGTACTGGTCACGAAATCCTGTGCCGGTTCAACTGATGAATGCCTTGTGCAAAGAAATGCCTGGTGGTAATGAATATGAGCCCTCGTTCGTGGAAGTCTTCCAGGTCGAGGATATCAGCAGTCAGGGTGCCTTCGACGAAGCAGTTAAGGGTCCGTAAAATCCCCGTGAGAGCCCGCTTTTGCAGCCTGAATGGTTCCCGCTGGATAAAGTCGCTGATTCCCTTCTGAATCACCAGGAGTCGATGCAATTTGCCACCTTGCCTCACCCATATCACTCCAGTTCACCGACCCACGGCCTGTGATGCACGCCGCCGTCCAAGGAACACTGTCATTACTTCGCTCAGCCCTTTACCATGCGGGTCCACAACTCAAGACCTTCGTTCTAGCCGGATCATCAACAGCTGCGGGGCTTCGCTCCCCGGATGACAAGGTGTCTACATTTACAGAAGACGACTGGAACGATGCGGCGGTGAAGACGGCTCAAGAGCTGGGAACAGAGACACCAGGCCGCCTCATATATGCGGCCAGCAAGACGGCAGCAGAGCGCGCATTTTGGAAGTTCCATGAGGAAACCCGAGGTCGAAGAAATTTCTCTATGACCGCCATCAACCCCGCCACCGTGTTCGGCCCACCTCTGTACATGCCTCCTCACCTGGACCTATTAAGCCCTTCCATCCGAATTCTGTACGACACCGTGGTCGAGGGAAAGGACGTCTCCGGAGTTCGTGGCGGAGGTACAGTCATGTCTGCTGTGGATGTCCGTGACGTGGCTCGATTGATGGTTTGGGCGTCCCAGAATTCAGATCAGGCAGATGGACAGCGATTTCTCGCCTGTGCCTGGGACGCAGCTCCCGAGATTGTTGCCGATATCCTGAAGATGAAATTCCCGCATCTCTCGCTCCCCTTGGCTGGATCCAGTGCGTCCGCCTCCATTTCTGGCGGTAGTTTGGTTTACAACGGCGACAAGGCTCTGAAGGCTACCGGACAGGAGTGGATTGGGCTGGAGAAAAGCATCAGCGATTCTGCGACTTTCTTCTTGGCCCTGCACTGATCTTGGAAGACCGCACAAATAGGCATAAATTCACCATTTTCATCTATCTGCGCAATTGCTCCTGCACCAATCTCAAGTGCTGAGCAGCGAAGTTCTTTCCTGTGCACTGCATAGTAAATTGGCTACTCATTCTTGCATCTGCAAGCTTTGTCTTAGTGCTTCACCTCCTTAAGACGAACCCGTAAAGGCGGCTTCATCCAGGTTAGATAGCCCTTAATGCTCTTCATGCTGATTTCCCAGTGTACTTCCGTCTGCTTACCCAGGGACCCACTAGCTAGCTTCATATTAAAGTTCTATAGCATATAGACTAGAAGTCTAGGATAGAACGCAATTTAAAGTAGGCTAGGTTCTTACTAATACATATATATAAACTAATACTTTATTTATAAGTAGGTAGTAAGATTTAGTATTATTTAGGGGATAACGCTTATCTAAAAGTTAAAATATATCTAGCTTATCATTTATATATTTTAAGGCAGATATCTATTACTTTAAATAAAACTTATTAGGATATTTAAACTTAAAAAGCAGCTATATATATCTATATAGCTAGATACTTATATAAACTCTGGCTTCGGCTATACTGTGTTTATTTTATATTGTTTGGCCAATTTTTTGGTCTGGTTTATTTTATCTACCTGCTGGCTGCTGTGCCTTCTGACTGCTCTTTAGCAGTCTAGAGCTTGTGTAAAAAGTTAAGAATGGTACGGTATATGCTACCATTGTTGCCCTTCTGTGGTAGTAATTTGAAGCTCTTTAAATATAAACTAATTTTACAACCCTACTGAAAGCAGGGTTGAAATTAGTTTAGTTTAGTTTAGTTTTTCTTATTAACTTAAAACTAAAAACTAAAATATTTTTAGTTTAGTTAATAGTACTAACTAATAACTAAAAAACTCAATAAAAGTGGGGCTTTG
>JBBWSJ010000189.1:0-41149 GCA_038088505.1 Diaporthe velutina
AAAGTTATTAAAAATTCCTAATACCTTTAATTAAATTTATATTTCTATTTAATTAAATATAATATATAGTTTAAATATTTAATTTAATAGTTTAGGTTAAATTATTAATAAAAATATATTATTAAAATAAAGTAAATAATAAGTATTTTATTAGCCCTTTTTAAAATAAAAAGAGGGTATTAATATAAGGGAAGGAAAAAAAGATAAAAAGAAAAAGGGGATTAAAAAGGAAGTATAAAAAATATTTAATTAGAAATTAAGTAGTATTATTAAAAAGAAGAGAAAAGTTAATTATTTTATTAAGAATTTTAAAATAGCGTTATATATAGCTTCTTATAGCCTCTAAAAATAATACTAATTCCTATTCCCTGCACCCTATAACAGTATCTAGTAGTACCTATTAAGCTTAACACTAAGCTAGCTTCCCTATTAAAGTTAAAGCTATCTCTAGCCGCGGGCCAACTAATTTAACACTATTAAATACTATATTAAACCCTTCGCTATATAATTTAGGCCTTTAAATTGCCCGAAATAGACAATATAAAGCTGTAATTCCTAAACGGGGCTGTCCTTTATAGGATACGCATAGGATTTATCGGCTTTAATCGCACAATAATCACAACCTTGCTTCTAGATTGTAAGATTATTCGAGAATGTTTATTCGGCCTGCTACTACAATAAAGATTAAAACACAATTTAATGTAGCATGCGCTATTATTACCCTATTAATCGTATTCGTAATTTAAGTTGCTATAGATAATTTAGTATAATAATTATACTTTACTGTATAGATTAGCTGGGCTAATATAGTTATAGAAAATATATCTTAATAAATATATTAAGACTAAAGCCTGCTCTAAGCTACTATAATATAAATTAACCTCCGTAAAGATTAATATACTTATAGAGATTTTTAAAAGCTGCGAAGGCTATTCTAACGAAATTATAATATTATAAAGTTAGAAGGTAAGATTTAAAATATTCCCCCTAGGAGAGATAAAGGACCTTATTAAAATCTTTAAGAGTATTAGCTAGAAGCTAGTAAAATGCTAAGCTATATACGATTAGTCCGCAAAATAGTTATAGTTTAATAAATATAATTCTAAAAAATAATAATAGGTCTTTTATCCTTATACCCAGGAGGGTAAGCCTTATTATATAGTATAGAAAAGGGAAACCCTTCGAATCTTTCTTAGCCCTCGGAACATTCCAACATCTCATTCGGTAATCCCCCAACGCTCAGCCAAAATCTAGCTACCCAGCCTAGAACCAAGCAGATACATGAAAGCTGCATCCACACCAGTATCACCTCTTCCCTGGACTATATAATAGACACAGTCTTTCCAAGACACAGACTTTCGGCAGAGTGCTGTAAATCGGATGCAATCGTTGTTGTCTAGCTCACCATTGAAACGAATGCCTCTACAGGACTGAACGGGAGAACAGGGATGCCAGCGGTGAGGCGCTGCATAGGATAGAACCAACCAGGCGTGACCCACACCATCCAGGAAAACGTCCACACTCTGCCGACCCATAGTTCCCAGGCAGGCGTTGCTTGCTTTTCAGCTGCGTTGCGGTGCCAGAGGTGGGACACAAAGTCCTCGGCCATGATGACAGCAGCCTGTGCCGTGTAAAAAAAGAAAGAACCGTCCTCGGAAAAGGAAACTCCTGCGCCAACTTCTGCAACGACATGGAAGACACCTGATGCCAGGAACGTCAACCAGATCAGTGCGTAGCGGCGAAGCGGGCTTCCCTTGGGCAAGCCCAGTACGTCGTCAACGATGAACTTGCTGGGGGTGTAGATTCTATCCTTCATCGACACGTGCCATAAGTGACTATCGCACGTCATGTTAGCAGAGACCCTTGGACGATGGGGCCTTGTCGACAACTCACCTCCAGAATCGCCTGACAGAATAGGGGAACCCGTGTCCGAAATTGAAGGTAGGTTTCCATCGAGAAGGGTCCGACAGTCCAGTGCCGACTGAAATAATGCTTACAACGCCAAAGCCGATGATCAGCAATGCCATGTTGCTGGCGTAGAGCAAAGAGACGGTTGCTGCCCTTTCAAATAGCTCCGCGACAGTCACTTCGCCCAGGCGAGACAGGAGAGGCTCTCGAGACTTAGCGAAGGCCGGGTTCTCGTCCGTGCCAGAAAGGTAAGACACCAAGTCCATGACCAGCCAGCTGATGGCAACGACTTTACCAGTGCGCAGAAGAAAATCGGCCCGGGTCGGGGTCTTCTTGTCCTTGAACTGTGTGACACCGCCGACTTCGTAGGAAGTACCGCAGTTGCGGTAGCTGAATGCTGCAAACAACCCAAAGATGAGTCTGTCTAGACATGATGGCTTCTGTGATGTCGCCATGGATGGGAACAGGTTCGCTCGGTCCTCGAAATTCCAGCGCTTGATGAGCACGACGGAGATGTATTGGAGGATTTGGCTCGTTGCGCCAAGAGGCACGCATACCATCAAGATAGCCGAACTTGTAACCAGGTGCTCCCTATAGATGCTGAGGCCCGTGAGACACAACATGAGCATAGGGGCGAAAAGTCCAGCCCGAAGCATTGAGTCTTGTCTGGTGAAGCCCAGTGCAAAGACAAGCAGCAGCTGTTGGAGGCCTAGGAGCATGAGGCTTGAAGATGTGCCATGGGATAAACTAGGGAAATAGCTGGTAGACGACGGGAGCCACTGCGGGTGATAACCCGGGTAAGGGATGAATAGATGGAGTTTGTCGGCCATTGTTGTGGCTGTAGAAGTGGCTGCTAACTCTCAATGTGCTCAAAGAGCAGAATGGGCTTTCTCGGTAGGTGCGCTGGCACAGGCCTTTTAAGATATGGCTTCCGCCTTTTGCAGCATTCCTATGCAAATTTTGCAACATGGCAACACACACTCTTTTTGAAGAACTACTAGCACTATGCCTTAATCCTTACTGCCCGCAAGAGGTATACAGAATACAGTGTAAACGGATTATGTTGAGGATGACTGCAGGTTACCCCGACGGATTGTAAGGGTGGGAGGGATTGCTTAAATTGCCGAGCGAACGCCCGACGGATCGTAAGGCTAGGAGGGATTGCTCAAAATTGCCAAGCGAATGCCCGATGGATCGCTTAGTCACAAAATTTGCTCTGCACCTTGGATCGTGTCTGTGGGATCGCAGCAATAATTACTGCCTCGGATTGGTCTTGAATGTGTTGTTTTATAAGATTGTCCAAGTCGCGATTTTTTTTCCCTACACAGGACTGGCTGTGTAGCAACAAAACTCGTGACAATCGAACAGTAACTAGGTACGTAAGAGACCATGGAACCACTTTCACCAGCAACACACGGCTACAAGCAGCTTCTTAATGAACTTTAGAAATGTCCCCGAATACCATCCCCTCTGACTCGGCTCCACTGTCCACTGCGGCGGCTGTCGGCTCCATCTTTGCACTCACCCTCGGCCTTGCCGGCACGCTGCAACCGGGCATTGCATTTAAGCTATTTGACTTCGCACCGCCCACGAATCCCGAGGATCGCAAACTAGCAACCAATCTCTTTCTCTTTTGGGGCTCACGAGATCTTTACATGGGCGTCACAACGCTAGCAGCGTGGTACTTTGGCGAATGGAAAAGCCTGGGCTGGATGTATCTGGCCGCTGCCGGTGTCGCAGCGACGGATCTTGTGCAGAGTCACAGACAGCTCGGACGATACGTCTGGAAGCATGGCATTGCTGTTCCAATCGCTACGGTTATCGGAGGTAGTTTACTGGGGTGGTTTAACTAGGACAGCGTTCCAAGCAACATAGACAGTACCGTCGCAAGCTGATCTTCACAAACCGTCCACACACCTTCTTTAAGCCGTACATATTCTACTCACAGTAACAAGCCGTGTACAAACTGTTGACAAACCGCTGATTAGGCCATAAGTAGTTCATAAGAAGCTTATTTTCGATAAGCTGTTTAGAAGAATAAACTGTTAGTAGGTATTTGTACAGCTTGGAGGAGAAGAAGTGATGTGTAGACGGCTGGTTCAAGAAGGAGTGGCTATTACAGAAGGAGCGGAACATATACGGCTTGTAAATTCCACATTCCGCCGGTACTGGATCTGCTTTGTCCTAAAATTTGTGGATCCATGCGAACGATCCGGTCCGTGATGCTCCAAATCCTTAACCGTTGCATTGAGATCGAAAGTGCTCCTGCTCTGCCTTCGGTGCGAGAGGCGCAGTGCTGGAGACGCAGTGCTATGGAGAGCGCCTAAGCCAGCACTATAACGAGACTGCGCCGTCAATTTCTACTATGATGTATCAAGTCTTGTTCGAGCTTGCGAGGCGCATCATCCACGTGGCTGATGAATTTCGGATCGACATAAATTGTCACGTCACAGTGCTTAGTCCTAAATATTCCATCCCGGATCCCACCGATCCAATGATCCTCTGATCCTCTGCCTTACTACACAGCAGGGGCTTCCAATCCAAGCCCAAGATGAGTCGTATCTTCCTGCATGGGTTTCCGGGGGGATGTACATCCAATACTTGTCGGACAGCGCCAGCGCTCCACCGACGCCGATTTCCCGTCTCTGTGTGTTAGATCAATCATAGAACGCCGAGTATTTGCAGACGTTACGACTGACGCCGCCCAGCAGCACATATATCAATGGAACGGGTGCCCTTGCGGCGGACCATCCCACACCTCGTGCCTGTCTGTAAAAGTACAATTCACAATTTCATAGCACTATTCCTGTGTCCGCTCGAATCATTCGTCAAAAGCAGTTGCAATGCCTGGAGCTATTCAGCCGCTGTCAAAAGGAATCCCCGAGTCCTCCTCGGCGGAAACCTACCAAGTGCCTGATGCTTACTTAAGGTACAGTACGCTTGGCCTGGTAGATCACAGTGTATTCACTGGTGTTGACTTTGTTCCAGCAAACACCCAAGCCAGCCTCACATTACATCCACGGATGAGTACAAAGAGATGTACCAGGACTCGATCACAAACCCCGACAAATTCTGGGCTAATCTTGCACGCGAACTCTTAACCTGGGAGCAAGATTTCAAGACCACCCATATGGGATCGTTTGCTACTGGCGACAATGCGTGGTTCACCGAGGGCAGGCTGAATGCGTCATATAACTGCATCGATCGCCATGCCGCGAAGAATCCCGATAAAGCAGCCATCATCTACGAGCCGAACGAGAAAGATAGCGGCCAGCGACGCATAATCACCTACGGCGAGCTCTTACGACAAGTGTCGAGACTTGCATGGACGCTTAAAGCGATGGGCGTTAGAAAAGGTGACAGTGTTGCTGTATATATGCCCATGCTCCCCGAGGCTCTAGTGGCTGTTCTTGCATGTGTTCGTATTGGTGCAGTCCACTCGGCTGTATTTGCTGGTATGGCTTCTATGACTATGAAACTAAGATTGAATAGCAAGAGATGCTGACATCTAGAACATAGGCTTCAGTGCTAGCGCCCTTCGCGATCGAATCATAGACGCACGATCCAACGTCATTCTCACAACCGACGAGGCACAACGAGGAAACAAAACCATCAGCATCAAGACAATTGTAGACGAAGCTCTCGAGGAATGCCCAGGCGTTAGCGCTCTAGTGTTCAAACGAACTGGTGCAGATGTGCCCTGGACCAGTGGCAGAGATCTCTGGTGGCATGAAGAAGTAGATAAATGGTATGGAGCTGTTAAACGCAAGGCTATCGTCTGTGTGATGTCTGCTAATATCCATGCTACGAGTCAGGCCCTCTTACTTCCCCCCAGAGAGCATGAACTCGGAAGATCCAATGTTCCTCCTCTATACTTCTGGATCCACTGGAAAGCCGAAGGGTCTTATGCACACAACTGCTGGTACGGCACCAAACACCTGGTGGCACTGCTATAGTATGTCATGTAGACGCCTGCTGACTTGAACGGTGTGCGTTGCAGGTTATCTCGTCGGCGCGGCAGCGACTGGCAAATATGTATTCGATATCCATGACAGCGACGTCTTCTTCTGCGGCGGAGACATTGGCTGGATCACTGGCCATACCTATGCTGTCTATGCGCCATTACTGCTGGGAATAGCCACAGTGATCTATGAAGGGACGCCATCGCATCCGGACTTTGGCAGGTATTGGGACATCTGCGCCAAGCACGGCGTCACCCACTTCTACGTCGCCCCGACCGCCCTTCGGTTGTTGAAGCGAGCTGGAGATGAGTGGGTCAAGCCCACCGAGTCACTCCGTGTGCTTGGCTCCATCGGAGAGCCCATCGCACCCGAGGTGTGGAAGTGGTACAACGACATTGTCGGTGTGAAGGAGGCACACGTTGTAGATGTAAGTGCAATGCGAAATGCATCGCGCAAGATTGTCATTGTTGCTGGTCGACAAGATCACGGTTAACAGGCTCCCAGACGTATCTCCAAACCGAGACAGGCTCAAACGTGATTACTCCGCTGGCTGGTGTGACTCCCACCAAGCCGGGATCTGCCTGTCTTCCTTTCTTTGGTGTCGAGCCAGCACTTTTCGATCCCGTGTCTGGAGAGGAGGTCCATGGCAATGATGTTGAAGGTATCGCAACCTTGTTTATTGCTAATATTTTACGGATGTGTTGCTAACCAGCTTCGGCATTGGACTATAGGCGAACTCGTCTTCAAACAATCGCTGCCGTCGATGGCGCGCTCAGTCTGGGGCTGCCACAGGCGTTTCATGGACGTCTACTACAACGTATACCCTGGCTACTATTTCACTGGAGATGGCGCCGCCCGAGATAGTGAAGGTTTCTACTGGATCCGTGGCCGAGTCGACGACGTTGTAAACGTAAGTAAAGGAGAGAACCAAGTCTGCTTGACGGAAGCCTGGCTCAAAAGTCTCCCTGCTACCTCAACGGCGTTCCGCCCAAGTTCATTGCTGACTCGCATCTTCCACGTCTAGGTGTCTGGACACCGTATTTCTACGGCTGAGATTGAAGCCGCTCTCCTCCAACACAGCGCAGTCGCCGAGGCGGCCGCGGTTGGCATCAACGACGAACTCACTGGCCAGGCCGTCAATGTTTTCGTCTCGGTGAAAAACAAGGTTGCAAGCGAGATCACCGCAGAGCTCAAGAAAGAATTCATCATGCAGGTCAGAAAGTCCATTGGGCCCTTTGCTGCGCCAAAGGCCATCTTTGTCGTCACGGACCTTCCCAAGACTAGGTCAGGCAAGATCATGCGCCGCATCTTGAGGAAGATCCTGGCGGGTGAGATTGATCAGATCGGGGACACCACAACACTTGTAGACCCGTCTATTGTTGACAAGATTATCACAAGCGTAGGCACCTCCAGGGTTCAACTCTAGAAGTTTGATGGATTGAAAGAGGGCCGAAGGCTGCATATTGAACGACGGATTGAGAAGTGTGGTGGGTTCCTCGAGCTGTGTAACTTAGACAATCCTGATGGACTTGGGCACCTCATACCAAAGGCCGCAGTCGCGAAGATAGATTGGTTATACCTGAATGGAGGCGCTTTCGTTGATCTATACGTTTGACTCACTTTGTGAAAGTCGCTTGATCCCCTCCATCACAAACTCGGCTTTTGTCTGATCTGGAAAATGCCCCCTCTCTCGCAATTTCAGCCCCCCCCCCCCCAGTCTGGACTTGCTCGGGCCTTGAGTGGACTCACTCAACCAAATATTCATCCTCAGAACCAGGGAGTATTCAAGCACTGTTAAGTACGCTGCGATAGGTGCAATGTTGTCATGTGTCGCCTTCCAGAGTGGTCTTCTCCCACACCTGTGGACGTTGCGATACGCAAGAGGCAGGCGTACCACCTCGCTCTATTACACATATAACACAAAGAAGCTCCCACATATCCTGCTGATACTGTGGGCGTCTCAAAATTCTTTAATTGGTCTTGATTTCATTAATTGTTGGTGACATGACCACTATGCTACTGTTCGCCGCACGCCTCATGCCAGATGCAACCCCGCACAGCAGCGCGCAGGACCAGCCCCGATGCTGCCATCCCTCACTCGCCGTCGTGGTCACTGTCATGATTACTAACATTCACGTTATTAGTGCGACAACGCTTCTCGGTCTCGTGCGCGTTTCTGGCACTGCTGCGGCTAAAAGTAGCGTCGCAAAAGGAACAGCGCAGCTTTGCAGCTTCACCACGCTTCTCTCTTTGATGCCTTGCAAGGTTGCTTGGGGTTGAGAATGTGCGGCCGTTGCAGCATCGATCCCAGCAGCGAGGGAGATTGGATGCTTTGGAAGTGCTGCACCAGTCTTCCCTATTGCTCGAGTTTGCGGCATCGTGGGTCGAATTCCGCATGGATGGGAGCGCCGATGCTTGTTGCGAGGGCTGCGCCGCTTCTAACGGCTCTGGAGATAGGCTTGGTGCGCTGATGTAGAGATCAGCACGGCGAAACAAACCTATGCGGGACTTGAAACTACCGTAAACGCTTTAGCTCATTGAGTTCTTCTTGTAGTGTCTGGATTTCTGCTAATGCGGTGTAGTCTGGTATCGTCAAGCTCTCTCTCGATCGGGAGTGCTGACGCGATCTGGTTGTGGCTGTGGGGATAGACATTGCTACAGCTGGCTCGGAGGGTGGCAAGTCGTCGAGAAAGCCAGCTGGAGAATGGTAGGCCTTCCCAGGGGCAGTCATGTCGGAGTGAAACAAGGCCCACGATTCTCTGCACCACGTCGTCAGTTGAAGATCGCCTTAATCGGGAAAATGTGCGCCAGTACCCATACGTCCAGGCCATGGTGAGGTGGCAATAAACAATAGAAATGTATTAACAGCAGAAAGTGTTTCTCAAATGACACAGGGCGTGTGACGCTTGTCAACCAAGATTGGACCGCCGCAGAGGACGCGTGTTCCTTCAGGTGAACCGGTGCCGGCACATTGGACTGAGTCAATGCTTATTTATGAGTTCTTGTTGGGCGGCGCAGTACCAGTGGGGACCATGGACATTGGGAAAGGCCCATGTCGATCTTGACTGACCATTGCCGGCCACCGCTGGTTTCCCAGAGTCTGATCATCATCAGCCGCCATCTTGATTATTATCTCCGCCGTTACATCCGTCTGCTTTCATCGCTCACAGTCTTTCCCTTGTGCGTATTCTGAAGCTCTCTGCATTTCTGATCCCGTAGTTCCCGTCTCCGCATTCCGAGGATTCTCCGGAGAACAGGAAAATTATGAAATGTACTGGGAGGTACCGCGGAACGGGGGGACAGAATAAGACATATCAGAATACAAGCATTAATCTCGCCTTCCTCTAATCAGTAGCCTCTTCACCGTCAATTAGCTACGTACTAAATGGGCCATACTGTATGACACCTCACCCTCCTGTAGTGTCTCGATTAGCAACACGCCGCGGCTGGAGCCACAGACTCGGCGATCCACATTCCTATGATCCTACGGTGAATCCCAGCCCCAAACTGCGTCCTCCACGACGCCTGGCAGCCTCCGGAGGGCGGAAGGCCGTGTGTGTATCCCAAAACCATCCCTCGTAAGAGGCTATCGCTCTGTATACGCTTCAGCTTCCCTCGGCGTTCCCAGGCTCCGCGCCTAGTTCCTACTCGGTCTGATCTAGCTCCTGGCGCTCGCGCTCTGCGCGATCCGCTGATCCATTGATGTGCCCGTCTTTATATTCCCTCTTCATTGGGTGGCCTGGACATCTAAATGCACCAATATTGTCCAAGACACTTCGTTACCTTCGTTCGATCAGAGAGACATCTCAAGAATCTACAGCAGAGAATCATTGTC
The DNA here is from genome assembly GCA_038088505.1 of Diaporthe velutina. NCBI lineage: Eukaryota > Fungi > Ascomycota > Sordariomycetes > Diaporthales > Diaporthaceae > Diaporthe > Diaporthe velutina. The sequence continues at coordinate 9,706 of JBBWSJ010000189.1, forward strand.
TTACCATGGCAAACCACACTTCCCTTGTCTCCTCGTGGGAGAGTCATGCGATCTCCCTAAATCCTCTGGAAAGCTCAGGTCAATTCGACATCTACTTGATGACATTGGCAGCCATTTTTTGTTTATATCTACTGCAGTCTATCACCACACGAACTTCATTCAAGGCGCCTTACGTTGGTTTTCGTTCCGTGTGGGAGCCTAGGTTTCTGGTTGGGTTCCGTTTTTCCAACGGGGCACTTGCACACATAACTGAGGGCTACAATAAGGTACGCAATTCGCACGAAACAGGTTGAAAAGCCACAGCATGTATCTAATAGCTTGTAGTTCAAGGCTGGTCTTCTCGATAATGGCATGTTCAAGGTCGCCCGCAACGATGCTGATATCCTTGTCATCTCGAACAAATACGTTGACGAGCTCCGCTCTCTCCCAGACGAGAAATTGAGCGCCATCCGTGCCCACATCAAGGTGATTGCATCCAAATCAGATGGCCGGACGTACCGACTAACTAGGCAGTGAAGAACCTCCTTGGCAAGTACTCAACCACTACCATCCTCCTAGAGAGCGATCTTCACACTAGGATGCTTCAAGCAAAGCTTACTCCCAACCTCGGATCATTTGTTGGAGTCATCGAGTCAGAGCTTGGGCACGGTATAGACGTCGAGATTCCCAAAGACTTGCAAGATTGGAAGAAGGTTCACATCCACGAGATCCTTCTCGGAATTGTTGCTCGTATCTCAGCTCGCGTCTTCATTGGCGAGCCATATTGCCGAAACGAGGAATGGCTCCAGACGTCAATCAACTACACCGAAAATGTTTTTATCACGGTCATGGTGCTGAGACGCCTGCCGAAATGGACCCACCCTTTCGTGGCCAACTTCCTACCTAGCTACTGGCGAGTGCATGCGAACTTGAACACGGCGAAGAGGGTTATTATTCCAATTGTCAAGGAGCGCCGGGCCAAGGAAGCAGAGAACGACCTCAATTACGTGAAGCCGTCCGATATGCTTCAATGGATGATGGATGCCGCCGATGCCAATGACGGACAACCACACAAACTCGCCCATCGCCAGCTGCTGTTGAGTCTGGCTTCGATCCACACGACCACAATGTCTGCTGCCCACGCTCTCTACGATCTCTGTGCCCATCCGGAATATTTTGAGCCCCTTCGTCAAGAGGCGAGACAGGTTCTCACGGAAGACGGTGGATGGAAAAAGACAACCCTGAACAAGATGCGCAAGCTTGACAGCTTTCTCAAGGAGAGCCAGCGCATTAACCCGCCCAGTCTTTTGGCCTTTAACCGCATCGTGCAGACCGACTTGACCCTCTCGGATGGAACCAAGCTGCCAAAGGGCACACATTTCGCCATGCCCTCTGCCGCCATTCTTCAGGACGATGATCGCATGAGCGGGGCCACCTCCTTCGACGGTTTCCGTTACTTCAAAACGCGCGAGGACCCCGCAGAGGCCAACAAGCATCAATTCGCCATGACTGACAGCAACAACCTGCACTTTGGTCATGGGAAATTCTCCTGCCCAGGCCGCTTCTTTGCTTCCAACGAGATCAAGATTCTCATGGCGCATCTGCTGCTCGCGTACGACTTCAAGTACCCGCCTGGCCAATATCGTCCCCGCAACTTGACTGCAGACGAGAACCTGTACCCGGACCCTACAGCACGACTGATGATGCGTGAGCGTCATGAGTGACGGTCTTCAGCGTAGATTCAGTATTAGGGTTATCGATGCACCAATCAATTAAGGCAACTACTGTTGTCAACATGCCGTATACCCAAATATCACTGTATCACTATATCTCAGTAAAGGTGCCGTTGTCCAGTGAAAAATTGGGTTGGGGATGGATGCCCAACCGATGACGAAGTTGTCTATGATGCTTGATGGTAGATGATGAATAGAACAGGCAAAGGAGAGGAGGGGCCAATAAGGAAAAGAGACGCGCGTCTCCAAATTTATATGGCAAGCATGCCATTAGCAACATACTAAGACAACAAGTCGCAGATCGATCTATACTGTAGCTCTACTCAGCAGAATAATGGATATATTTTTTTGGAGTTCGTAGTGTTTGTACGTGAATATATTATATACGATGTGGTTGCCTCATGTCTCACCTTAGCCGAATCTTATACTATAGATAAATCACTACTTATTGAGACGTTCGACTCGCCCAAGAGCGCGGGAGATGCTGTTGCGGTCGCGCAAGCTGGACTAGGCCACGCGGTAGTGCTACGCTTGCAGCGCTTGACACAAGACTTGCGGATGGTTGTAGGAAGATAACCTATCCTGCTGTGGGTATAAGCCGTACAGGAAGGAAGGCGTACGATAGATAGCCAAGCTGCTGACGGTCCGTCAACCAGCTGGAGCCAGCTGGCAGCGGACGGGCCGCTGCAGTAGCCATAGCTGCGAGGGATCGCCGAAGCCTTCGGCTACGCCTTCCCTCTCAACACCATAGACAAAAACGACCCCATACCCAGCAATACCCTCGTGCACACGTGAAGACCAACCAACACCTGCAATTTTTTGGGCAGTGCCTGTGGGCGGACATGGTCGTTCGTTCATTTAATGCTAGTTAATAACGGGCACAAAAGGAAAAAGATTACGACTAAATGATCCCTGCTGCGTCTACTCGATTGCATCTGATCTGCAGAAATGCGACAGCCTCACTATCTTCTCCGAAAGAGCACTCGCCGGCGAATGAGCGGCCGATGTCGCAGGCCGAGACAAGAATCCAAGTCAATTCCGTTGGCTCGAAGATGCGTCTACCCTAGAGTGATCCTCAGACGCGCTGCTCGGGAGCGTAGGATCGTGGGATCGATCCATCTCCGAGACGTACTAATTAGGTAATCACGTGCGTTCCAACAGCATTCTGTGCTTACTTGACAGGATTCTGCTCAGCAAGCGGTCTTCAAAAAGTATACGCGCCGCGAAAGTCAGTCTCTACATCGATAGTATCACTTGACTAGACACAACAAATCGCCACATCCCCGGCATGCTGGTTCAATCAAAATGACCTCAGCAAAATCCGTCGAGACCAAGCATGCCGCTGATGTCGAGGTCACTAGCCATGAATGGTCGAAATCTTTCGTGTCACACCTGGGCGCTCTTCAGGCCGATGGGATTGTTCTCAAACAAGCTGGCTTTTCTTTCCGCAATTTGTCCGTATGCGGACGCCAATCGTCACTCGCCACCCAAGCAGATGTCGGCAGTGTTTTCACGGCTCCGTTTCGTCCTTGGGAATATCTTAGCATTACCACAAAACCGCCCCGAAAAATCCTGGACAGCTTTGATGGCTTCCTCAACGCTGGAGACCTCCTGTTAGTCCTTGGCAGGCCCGGCGCTGGGTGTACAACATTCCTCAAGACCATCTCGGGCGAGATGAGCGGGCTTGAGCTGACGGAGAGCTCTTCAATAAACTATAGCGGAATATCGTAAGTCGCTCATGACACTCACAATCTTGTACATTCTAACCAGTCCTCTAATCATAGACGGAAAGATATGCTCGGCGAGTTCCGAGGCGAGCTCCTCTACAACCAGGAGTCAGACAAGCATTTCCCTCACCTGACCGTCCAGCAGACTCTTGACTTTGCTGCCAAGTGCCGCACGTCGCGAACACGGCCCGCTGGCATCTCAGAAGAAGCATCCGCCGCATTCGTTCGTGATCTCGTCATTTCCATCTTCGGACTATCCGCAGCTCGACACACCAAGGTGGGAAGCGATGTAGTTCGTGGTGTGTCTGGTGGAGAGAGAAAGCGGGTGTCGCTCGCCGAGATGGCTGTTGCGGGTGCTCCAATCGGCTGCTGGGACAACCCAACTCGAGGCCTGGACTCGGGCAGTGCTCTTGCCTTCACCCAGGCCTTGAGGACGGGCTCCGATATGTGTCGTGCAACACACGCAGTCGCCATCTATCAAGCCTCGGAAAGCATCTATCAAGAATTTGACAAAGTCACTTTGCTCTATAGAGGAAAGCAGATATACTTCGGCCCGGCCAGTCGCGCAAAATCATATTTCGTGGAGATGGGATGGGAGTCCCCATCTCGACAAACCACGAGCGATTTCTTGACGAGCTTGACCAATCCGACCGAACGACGTGCAAGGCCCGGCTACGAAGACAAAGTCCCACGGACCGCATCGGAGTTTCAAGCTCGTTGGCGTGACAGCCCGGATTACAAGAGCCTGCAAGTCGGTCTTCAGCGTTACGAAGATGAGCAATCCTTGATCGGAGGCAGCTTGAAAGAGAAGTTCAGAGGGATCCGCAGCGCCGATCGAGCGCGCTTCAACGCCAAAAATTCACGATACACAATCAGCCTTGCCAAACAGGTCAAGCTCTGCACCATCCGAGCATATCAGAGGGTCTGGGGCGATCGATCTGCTAGCATCTCCTTGATCATTGGCCAACTTGTCATGGCGCTTGTGATGGGATCTTTATTTTACATGCAACCTAACGGCACCCAAGGGTTCTTCACACGGGGTGGCGTGCTCTTCTTTACCATCACCTTCAATGCCCTCCTATCGCTAAATGAGATCAACGGTTTGTACGCACAGCGACCTGTCGTCGAGAAGCACGCATCCTTTGCATTCTGTGCCCCGATGGCAGAAGCCATCGCAAGTGTCATAGCCGATCTTCCCGTCAAATTCCTCGCCAACGCGGCCTTTAACCTGGTTCTCTACTTCATGGCCAACCTTCGACAGACGCCGGCCGCCTTTTTCATCTTCTTTCTGTTTAATTTTCTCGCGACAATGTCCATGTCGTTGATATTCAGGACTGTCGCACAATCGACGAGGACCGTCGCCCAGGCCATGGTCATCGCCGGAGTGCTCATCATGGCCCTCATCATTTACTCCGGCTTCACTCCTACAGTGCCCACCATGCATCCTTGGTTCTCTTGGATTAGATACATCAGCCCCGTCGCCTATGCTTACGAATCGCTGGTCATCAACGAGCTCAGCGGCCGGGATTTTCCTTGCTCAGGTGTCGTTCCAAACTACCCTGGATTTCAACAAAACCAAACAGACAAGCCATACTTTTCCTGCTCTGTTCAGGGAAGCGTTGCTGGCCAGCTTTTTGTGTCTGGAGACGCATTCATGGAGTCGAGCTACCAATACTATTCCTCCCATCTCTGGCGCAATCTGGGCATTCTGCTCGGCATGATAGCCTTCTTGTTCTCCCTGTTGATCATCGTCGCCCAGTATGTCTCAATGGCGGCCCCTCCCGCAGAAGTTCTCATATTCCGCCGCAAAAATCGAGATTCGATGCGTGGATACCAAGAAGAATGTTCGGACGCTTGGGACACTGATACTCCGGCTGCCACTGAAACGATTGACGAAAATGCCTCGCAGCGTCTATCGCTCGTCTGGAAGGATGTTAGATATGATGTCCCTGTCAAAAAAGAGACAAAATGTCTCCTGGATGGCTCGTCAGGATGGGTAAAGCCGGGATCGCTGACAGCATTGATGGGCGTTTCGGGCGCAGGCAAAACCACGCTACTGAACGCTCTGGCTCGCCGGAGCAAAGCTGGCGCTGTCTCTGGGCGGATTTACCTCGGAGGTGAATCCATTCACGATTTGAAGTCATACCAGCGACGCATCGGTTATGTTCAGCAACAAGACGTCATGACGGAAACTGCGACAGCGAGAGAGGCTCTGCGTTTTTCTGCTTCGTTACGCCAGCCGTGCAGCGTTTCCGAAACGGCCAAATACGAATACGTCGAGTCAATTATTCGTATGCTCGACAGTAAGCAGCTTCAAGATACAATCTTACCCCCTTTGAGAATAAACAACCTCTATCTGCAGCCTATGGCTTAAAGGCCTGTCAGGCTGCAGATTTTAAGACAGGCTTTGGGCACACTGTGGCCTGGTCTTACATTATTCAGTTTTAAACAGAGCTTCTTCCTTGGTGCTTCGTTCGCTAACTCTTATTGCTGCAGTGGAGAATTTCGCCGACGCCGTGATTGGTCAGCCAGGGCTGGGATTGAACGTCAAACAGCGCAAGTTGCTGAGCATCGGGGTGGAGCTCGCGGCCAAACCAGCAGTCCTCTTTGTCGATGAGCCCACCTCAGGTCTTGATGCGCAAAGCTCCTGGGCTGTCGTTTCCGTCCTTCGAAGTCTGGCCGACCAGGGACAAACCATCTTGTGTACCGTCCATCAGCCCTCAAGCACCCTCTTTGAGCAGTTTGATCGCCTCCTCTTCCTGGCACAAGGTGGCCGAACCGCCTATTTCGGCCCTATTGGAAAGAACTCCCGCGAGCTGATTTCGTATTTCGAGGGGAAAGGCGCTCGGCAATGCGACGAACATGAGAACCCGGCCGAATACTTGATCGAAGTGACGAGCCAGGGCAAAGGGGTACAAAATTGGCCCGAGTTGTGGACGCATGATGTTCGTTCGAGCCAGGCTTCTGATGAGATCCAACGACTGCTTGAACACCCATCAAAGGCAACAGACGAAACGACCATTTCCAGTTCAACCTATGCAATGCCATTGTACTTCCAGCTTCAAAAGGTCACCATCCGGACATTTCAACAGTACTGGCGCACGCCAGATTATGTTGTCAGTAAGGTAGCTTTGGGCGTTTTTGCGTCTCTGTAAGTACCTTGCAGTCTGTATCCTCACGACACTCGGTCTTCTGCTAACGCAGCTTGAGGTTCATCTCATTCTCATTCTACCACATTGGCAACTCTCAGCAAGATCTCCAAAATGCTATATTGAGCGTCTTCATGCTCCTTGTCACCTTCACGGTCGTCACGCAGCAGATTATGCACCAATTCCTCAATCAACGCATGCACTACGAGATCCGTGAACAGCCTTCCCAAGTCTACTCGTGGGTGGTTTTCCTAACAGCCAATATGGCTGTCGAGCTGTGCTACCAGGTAAGCAAACAGTGTGTGGGCCGTCAGCGGTAGCTTTCGCTAACTCAGGTGCAGATTTTTGTGGCCGTTTTGGTGTTCCTGTGCTGGTACTACCCCATCTTCGGTATTCAGCTCAGCAGCGGCGCCCAAGCGTTCATGCTCCTCCTCGTGGTCCAATTCTATATTTTCGGTTCCAGCTTCGGCCATCTCGTCTCGGCTTCTGTTCCAGACGCCCAGACTGCGGGCAACATTGCTTCATTCCTGTTTGCGCTGATCACTGCTTTCAACGGGGTATTCGTGCCGCCAAACGCATTAGCCGGGTTCTGGATTTTCATGTATAGGATCAGTCCGCTGACCTACATCACCGCAGCCCTCGCTGGAGTCGGACTCCACGGTAGGCTAGTTGAGTGCGGCCCAAGCGAAGTGATCACTTTCGATGCCCCTGCGGGCCAGACCTGTGCAGTTTACCTGGCCGAATATCTAACAACCGCACCTGGACGCTTGCTGAACCCACAGTCCACTGGAGGCTGTGAATACTGTCCACTGACAAATGCTGATCAGTTCCTGGCTGAATCTGGTGTGAGTTACAACAGTCGGTGGCGAAACTCTGGTATTGTCTGGGGCTTTGTGGTGCTGAATGTGAGTATATTTGGCCAATTCTATCTGGCAATGAGTTTTGTCTGACAGTGGTTTTAGGTGACGATGACATATGGATTGTACTACTTATTTCGTGTCAAAGCGTGGAATAAGAAAGCGAAGGCTTAGTTGCCAGCCTTGTTCTATTTCTTCCCAGGCTATCAATTCAGTTAAGAAAAGGATAGCTGGGGAGAGGGTTTAGGTGGTGGACGTTGTTTGTGTCTGGGGAATAGACGTATGGATTGTACCCTCCGTTTAAGTGGATGCGAATCTCCGTATTCACTATAAAAGCGCCTGTCAATTCGACCGGAAAAATCCCTCGTATCCGTGATACTGACTTGCAAACGCCCAGCCGCGTAGTCTGGGATCGGTTGGAATTTCCCGCCCTTCGGAAGCTCTAACTCCGCGTATTTGTGTGGTCTGTCGGTAGGAGAACAAAGTACAGGCATATTTTGTGGATGAGAGTTTAACAGGAAGCCGTCCACGCCAAGGCGGCGAGGCGCTAATGCCACAGTTAATCCACCATTCGAATCGCTGTGCCTAGCAAAGGAAAGATCTCAGACTGAATGAATGATAAGTACATTTCAATGCTTTCTTACTGCAGCTGGACACCTTGGACTCGAAACCAATGTTGCGCCCAATGGCCTTCAACACCTGAAGCCTTGTCTACAGGGAAAGTCCCGCTATAGCCTTCTTTGAAGCTCGACCAACACAACAACGCGCTAAAATGACGAGTGAGCATGCCCAAAGTCGCAGTTGTAGGCGCAGTCGCGCGCCTGAATAGAGATGAAAACGAAGTTACCCTATCACAATGTGTCTGTCCAGGTAGAAAAGGACGCATGAGTGTTGTCATTCCTCGAAGAAAGGGGCATTTGGGCCAATTTTTGCTCGGCCTTCTTGGCCCGAAGCAAAGTGGGTGGGGGGCCACAGCCGCGGCTTCAGCGTATTGCCCAGGTTCCACGACTTGACACAATTACTCTGTCAGGAATGGAATGCGAAGGCAAAGCGAGGCTTTGATTTCTAATTGGCGCTGGGAGATATCGCTCGTGAGTTTGCTCATCAGTATACCTTCGCCCCTTGGAAATCTCATTTGGCTTGAGTGCCGACGCTTGTACGTTGCAGTGGTACAGCTTGTGGACCTTGTCATGGTATCCGAGTCTTGGCCGACCTGGCGATTTGTGGAAAATCAAATATAGCGTCCTTTCACAATCTGGTCAGGGACCGCCCCGGACTTGGTATGACTGTCTCTCCATTGAGGACACGCGGGAAATCATACGTGGTATTCATTTGGTATTCATGTGAAAAGAGCAGTATAAAGAGGATGTATTACAACATGCAGAGATATCCACTTGGCCATCAGCTTTCCCTTTCAACTCTCGATCAGGCCACAATTCAACCCGGACATCTACTTAACCAACTTTCTTTCACTCAAAATGAAGTTCTTCCACGTCCAACTTGCGGCTCTTGTCGCTGGTCTCAGCTCCGCCCAGACCCTCAACATCCCCACACGTGTTGGCTCGGTTGTTGCCCTTGCTGAACCGTCTACCATTTCTGGTAGTGTCGATTTCGGCAACAGGGAGTTTGATCGTGGCCAACCTTGCGACAGTGATGAAGATACTGGCAGTGAGAGTGCTGTCTTCATCCTCCAGAACGGCGCTTCCATTTCCAACGTCATTATTGGCGGCAATGCTCTCGAGGGTGTGCACTGTCTTGGAGCCTGTACCTTGACCAACGTCTGGTTCAGGAAGGTCTGCGAGGATGCTGTCTCGGTCTTGGGAAGTGGCAACGCTCTCATCGTTGGTGGTGGTGCCCAGGGCGCCAAGGACAAGGTTATCCAGCACAATGGTGCCGGCACGGTCACGGTTAGTACCAACAATGCATTTGAGGTATCCCGCAGAAATGCTAATCAGAGAGCAGATTCGCGACTACACCGTCGTCAACGCCGGCAAGCTCTACCGCTCGTGCGGCGACTGCACTAACAACCAGAGCAAGTCTCCTCGCAAAGTTGTTGTTGAACGTGTCCGTGCCGCCGGTATGACTTCTGATCTGATTGGCATCAACTCCAACTTCGGAGATACTGCCACCATCAGCGGCTCGTGCGGTTCCACCAAGATGGTCTGCCAGGAATACAAGGGCGTTAACAAGGGCAGCGGTAGCTCTAGCAAGGTCTCTACTAAGAATGCCTGCCTTGGTGCCCAAGGCAAGCTCTCTGCGCTCCCTGCATGCTAGGCGTAGCTCAACGGGGCTTATCATCAAGGCCACTGGGACGATATGGAACAACGAATGCACGCCATTCCGTTCCATCATTATTTGATTTGTATATACTCAAGTACATATTTATGTAGTCAAATCTACAAGATGACTCTGCTTGGCGGTAACTTTTCAAGTGAGATGGACCAAAGTACGGCCGAGCTGGAGACCGACAATACAATCAATTTCTGATACTCTTTATACCACTTGCCACTTCTTCGGGTTTCAAAATAGCTCCGATAAATCCTAGGTAATGATATCCGTAACATACATCATGTTCGAATACTTTCAAGACCTAAGGCAAGTTCATAAAAAGCTCCAACATCTCAGGAAACTTGGGAGTTCCTAACCCCGTGACTGGGTCCCATCCAGACACAGCAGAAAAGCCCTTTGTACCACATCCCTCATTGTTGCCGCTTGTGATATCATTGAAAATCTGGGGGTTGGCGTAAAGTACCGGGTTTATGAAGCCAACAGGTGCCTTTCCGGCCTGAAGCCTGTGCTCGTTGATGATGTTTACCAGGGATGCGAACAAAGGGGTAGCGGCGCTAGTACCACTGATCAGTCCATAGTCGAGATCAACAAAAGTGGCTAGGTTCTGGCTGATGGCAGAGACACTAGTTGGAAGGCCAGGTCAGTTTCCGTTATCGCAAATAGGGCAGGGGTTTGCTATTTGATCACTTACTCTGGTATACCTCTCCCGATGCGGTTGTAGATGCCTCCGTTCGCCCCAATGGGTAAAGAATCGTTGTGCGTGGCGTTGTGGAGGGAGCTGAAGGACTTCAGGCCCGGATCATGCATAGCGAAGTAGTCTTGCAGGGCCTCGCTCTGGTAGCTCGGGGCTGAGTAGATGGTGCTGAAGCCGCCGCCGCTGGTGTACGTGTCGTCGCTGCCATCTTGATGGGGAAGGTATGCCGCGACCTCTGGGTCATCCACCGATGCGCCCGAGGACATCATTGTGCCGCCGACGGTGGTGACATAAGGGCAGTTTCCGGGGAAGTTGGGGTTGAACACCGTGTTGTTCTCACCGAGGCATCCGTTGGGGAATGGGTCCCAAGGCCGGGACGCGACGCCGGCATCTCCTGAAGCAACCAGGATCGTGTGACCCTGCAGAGCCAGCTTCATGAACTCGTTGCACTGCCTCTGCTGGTAGTAGAAGGGCAGGTCGCCCTCCGACTTGCTGTACGATATGGAAATGACGTTCGTCAGAGTCGAGATGCCACATTGCACTTGACTCTGATAACCGTCGGGGCTCGAGGTGTCGGGATACACATCGTCAAAGTTGGGATCGTTTCCTTTCTCGCCGAAAGCACTATAAGAACAGTATGATCCGTCAACAGCGTTGAGGAAATTGTTGAACAAACCTCCTGCGCCGCTAATGGTATAAATCTTGTCGTCTGTCTGGTACAGCGTGACGCCTTGGGGGTGGATGAGGGGATAGGCGACCTGCAGGTCCAGGTCCGACTCGCCATCAGCGAACCTTGGTTCAGCTGGGGCCGTGCCGCCATCGATGGAGACAAGAGCCGGATGCGTGCCGTTGGGGATATTGGGGCTATACTTGGCGAAGAACAAGTTGAGGTCTTCCTGCGCGTAGTAATCCCCGGTCTCGTAGATCCCCAGGCTGTTTGTGGAGTGGTTCAAGGTGTTGTCAGGGATTTTGTAGAGCGCCTTGATGCAGGCGGGTGTAACGTTGTCGCTGCATGCGGAGGCGTCATTGGCAGCCCGGTCGGCTCCATCTTGCTGAGAAGAGGATACGATCCTTTTTTTGAACTTCGTACTGTGCTGAGGCGTCTTAGGAGCGGCGAGTAAGACTCCAGGCTGGATGAAGTCGACGTGATGTTGAACGTCCTCAACAACGGAATACTCCTCGCAGGCTACCGTGGAGTGGTTTCCAGCCGTTTGGCGATACTCGTAGTATTCAGTATGAAGCATCTTCTCTGCATCCGCCACTGTAGCGTTGACGTATAGCCATCCCTTGTCTCGAGACAAGACCGAACTTGCGCCGTTTGCTGAGACCCACGACTGGACGGCGTTGATTGTCTCTTCGGTCGGTGCAAACTTGTCAATGACATCTTGTCGTGTGTAGTGCTTCGCGAATTGGGGTGACGACGGGTGAGAAATTTCGTGGACCAGAGTGTCTGCTACATCTAGATTTTGCTGCCTCAAGCCGATGCGCAGCACAAATTGGCTTTCGGGAGCGAGGCGATGTCCTTTAGTCCATACCTCAGATTGACTGGTTCGCTTCTCATGAATCCTGTGGGAGCCTTTCGAGGATGGCGCAGCCCATACGCATGCCACAAAGGCCGCAAGAGTCGAAAAAGCGGACGATTTCATGTCTGCTTTGTTGATTGTTGAAAATCAAGGTGGCCTGAAGTTCAAAATCTCTTCGCACTGAATGTCCTCCATGACTTCTTTTGACCCTTTCGCGTAGACTGTGCAAAACATCGTTGGAAACATCGCGATGCCACCTTCCTCAATTAAATTAGCGACGTTGTTGGGAATACGATCATCGTGGATCTCACCGCATGGTTTTATGGCACGATCGACTCGGATCCAGAGAAATGCCCCTGCGGCTTACAGAGCTAGAGCGGGGGCAAGTGCCGCACACCCGCCATTATGCGATGTCAAATGTTACAAATGGCTGTTTTTTGTTGACACTGATCTCGTGTAAATATTCGACCTGCCTCTTTCGACCTCCGATTTAAAATGCTTAGCGCACATTGTTGGCGATCCGAGAGAATACGAACACTGACAGAATACGACCTTTATCTGCACTGCCGCCTATTGGTGGGATGGAAAAGCTTAATTTAAGTGCCACCCCTGACAGATTTGCCGAACGCAGGTCTGTACCCTATGTTTTGCTTAAGCGAAAACTCCGATCTCACCTCTAGCCCATCAAGCTACCATCGCTCCCATATATTTTATCTGGGTTATTTCTTTCATAGTCTTTGAGAAATCAATTTGCTTACAAAGGGGGACCTCAAAATCGTTCATTGTATCTACCTGAGTAGTGTTGTAACTTAGAGAAATTATCCTCTGATCACTATCTCATATAGCCCTTAGAAATTGCCAACATTTCTCACAGGCCACACGTTCAACTATTTTACACTCGGGCTGAACATCGACTTCGTCGATTTTATTGTGCATGTAGTCACCTACAGTATTGTAGCCTTTTCTCCTTGATAATTTCAAACACCTCTACTAAAGCTTCTCGGCGATCCTTGACCTTATAGCCATACTCAAGCAGCTTCTTCTGAAGTTTTCCTGCATCCACAATACAGTTGGCACGAGAGGCCTTCAAAGTCTTCAGCATGGCCCCGAGCCTAAAGATTTGCCATTTAAGGTCTGGGAGAATGTATTGTTTGGCCAGCTCCATAATCTCGACGTTGCTTATTTGTCCAGGCGTTACCTATTTTAAATGTCAGTCTATTCGGGCGGTGACAAAGGTGGGGTAAAGACGGTGCATGATTCTCTTAGGGGTTGGGTTTTACAGGGAGCAACGTACAAAGTTGTAAATACCTGTCTCAGCATTTTCACTTAGAATGACAGCACCAGGGAGTAAATTGGGCAGGACACTGCCGGACTGTTCTTGTTTTAGTCGGAATTTCACGCTAGCAGGCCATCTTAGTGTTCGGGGAGCATTGCTTTCAAGAGACACTCACCCCTGTTAAGTCTACAATCTTCTCGAAATTCAATAGCCTGGTAATGTGATTGTTGTTGTGGAAGTCAGCAGCAATGGGCAGCCTGATGCGCAGCAACAAAAGATTGGGATAATGGCGGATCGACAGCTCGCTAAGCAGACGGCTGCGACCGTACCAACAGCCCGCAAAGAATGGCTCGTCTGACTCCTTGAATGGTGGGCGGGTTCTGATTTCTTCCTCGGATGACGTATAAATGCAAGCTGAACCGATATGTGTGACATGGATCCCCAGCTGAAAGCACAGATCAACCACGTTGAGCACACCAAGGACATTTGTGCGCATTGTTTCGACCTTGTGGTCCTCGCACCAGTCGGCATTGGGATAGCCGCGTACTCCGGCGCAGTTGATGACTCGTATCGGTCTGTGCCGGACGATTTCGCTGCACGGCACCTAGGCATTAGCGACAGCTCACCCCCTCTCTGAGCTGGGTATCGTACCTCAAGACTTCTTCGCGGTTCTCTATTCTCGCACGGGACATAATGACCACTTTCTCTTGTTCAACCATGATATCATGAAGTTGATTCGCGATCCATCCATTGCCTGGATTTGAATGTGAGTCACCATAATTGATCGTTGTGGAAGAGAAAGACAATGTTACCAAATATCAAGTACGCCTCCGAATGCACTGATGTGGAACCCATCTTGTTGTTTCAACCTGTTTAATTTTTGCTGTGACGAGGTATGCTCTTGTCAAGTGTAATAGCACACCTCCATAAAAGTTGTCTTATGAAGAAGTTCACATTCGCCCTGTCTCAACTTCTACAGCGACTGGACCATGTGATGTTGGTCCGAGTTGATGGGTTCAGTCGGGTCCTATTTTTACCGACGGCATCCTCCGAGTGCAGCAGGCGGTGTATCGTAGCCGTTTCTTTACTTATCAAAATATTTCGAGCTACATTGCAAAGTTTGCTTCTAGACCACGATGTCATTAAGTTGTGGGTGCAGGGGCAAATATGGAGCTGAAAATTGCGGATGCTTACGACGTGGACTCCTCGTAAGTCAGACTGACTCCGCTTGACTCCGTACTATTTTCAGCCTCTTAGGATTCAGCCCTATAACTCTGACTGACTCCGCTTGACTTCGCGCTACTTTCAGCCTTTTAGGATTCAGCCCTATGTAAAACCCCTGCAAGATCTACGAGGCATTCTTCCCGCATCCATTTGGGCTAGTTGATAATGGGGGGTCTACTAAAGGTGATATCCCTGCTAGGTAGATTAGAACTCAAGCAAGGGTGTACAACATCTACTTTCTTGAGTAAGGCTTCGATTGATCAAGGAAGACGTATCTCTCAGTGCAACAGGGAAATTGATGTTTAGTCTTTTCTTCCAGCGTGTTGACTAGATTTGATTGTTCAGACGGCAGAAATTTGCTCCGTGTTTTTCCCGACACAAGGAAGTGTTTGAAACGCCATAAGAATCGGGCATGAACTAAACTCCGACGGGGTATTGATGAAATCACAATGAGAAACTCAGCTTCCATAGAGCCTATCGCCGTGGTCGGCTTATCATTTCGACTTCCAGGTGGTGCCAATGATATCGAAGAACTTTGGAAGCTGTTGGAAAGCGGCGAATCATCGTGGCAGTCGGTGCCGGTAGATCGCTACAATGAAGGAGTGAGTTGACGCTGCCCGCACAGACGGAGTGGTGGTGGCATAGACATGTCCCTCTCACTTACACACAGGCTTCATATGTACTTACACAAGTCTCAGGCTTTTTACCATCCCAACACTGATGACCCCAACGGCACAAACAGTCATCCAGGCGGTCATTTCATCTCAGGTGACATCCGGGATTTCGACCATGGCTTCTTTCGATTCTCCAAAGGGCAAGCCGCTGCAACAGACCCTCAGCAGCGTCTCGTGATGGAGCTCACCTACGAGGCCCTTGAGAGTGGCGGCATTACATGCGAAAGCTTAGCGGCCACAGCCACGTCTGTTTATACGGCTTGCTTCACCGCAGATTATGAGCGGCAACTCGACAAGGACCCGCTCGACGTGCCAACTTACTATGCTACTGGCACGGGAAGAGCCTTGTTGTCGAACCGGCTCTCGCACATGTTAGATCTCCGCGGACCATCCATGACGCTTGATACAGCGTGTTCAGGTGGCCTCATAGGGCTGCATCAGGCTTGTCAGGACCTCCGCTCGGGCGAGTCCAACACAGCGATTGTAGCTGCAGTCAATCTAATCTTGGGGCCGGACCAAGCCATTGGTCTGAGCAACCTCCACATGATCAGCAGTACGGGGCGAAGTTATCCATTCGATGACCGCGGTGCAGGCTACGGCCGAGGGGAAGGCGCCGTCGTTCTGGTATTGAAACGTCTGGACGATGCGATCCGCGACCGCGACCACGTACGCGCGGTCATTCGCGCCTCCGCCGCAGGCCAGGACGGCTTTACACCCCAGAATATTACGTATCCCAGTGGTCGGGCTCAAGCAGCCTTGATCCGGTCTACATATGCCCGTTACGGCTTGCGGCCAGAAGACACCTCCTATGTCGAAGCTCATGGCACCGGCACCGTGGCCGGTGATACGGAGGAGCTAAGCGGTATCGCAGAAGCCTTTGTGGACGCTTCCCACACGGGTCGGTCCGGGTCGCTGTATGTTGGTTCCATGAAAGGCGCTATTGGCCACACGGAGTGTGTCTCCGGGCTGGCAAGCCTGCTCAAAGCAACAGCCATGTTTGAGCATGATATGATTCCGCCTGTTGCCGGCTTCGCCAACCCGAAACCTGGGTTGCCTCTCGATACTATCTCTATCCCGACCAAGGCCATCCCATGGCCTCAGACATCAAGACTCGCCCCACGGGTATCCATCAATAGCTTTGGGTTTGGCGGTGCCAACGCACATGTCATCCTGGAGCGCTATGCCCCTGACTCGGCTCTAAATGCGAAAGATGATGTGGCCTCACCTCGCCTTTTCACCTTTTCTGCCAACAGTACGACGTCGCTCGCCTCGATGATTCAAGCGCATGCCGACTGGGTGTCTCAATGGCAGGAAGACAACATACCACTGGCTGACCTTTCTTACACACTGTTGCACCGCCGAACCGCCTTACCGTACAGGTTCAGTACAGTAGCATGTGATCGTGCCTCCCTACTTGACCGACTGGAAAAGACTTTAGAAGACCTTAAAAGCAAAACACCACCGAAGGATGTTGACATCTTCTTTGTTTTCACCGGTCAAGGCGCACAATGGGCGGGTATGGGGCGTGAACTACTGCTGGGTACAATTACACCGTCCTCCATCTTCCGGAGTTCAATTAGACGGTCTCGAGACACGCTTCGATCTCTTGGCGCCAAGTGGGATCTCGAAACAGAGCTCCTCCGCCCACCGCCTGATTCCCGCTTGGACGAGGCCGAACTCGCCCAACTAGCCACAACAGCCATCCAGATTGCACTAGTCGCCCTACTCCGCGCGCAAGGAGTCAGGCCGCGGGCCGTAGTAGGCCACTCGAGCGGAGAGATAGCCGCTGCGTACACAGCAGGCTATATCTCCCAAGAAACAGCTATCAGCGTCGCTTACCACCGTGGCTTCATGGCGTCGGCCGTGAAGGCCAAGGGCTTGAGTCGCGGTGCTATGTTGTCTGTGGGTCTGGGCGCGCAGGAAGTCACGACACGGTTCTTGGGTAACCTGACCAAGGGTCAGGCCGTGATCGCCTGTGTCAACAGCCCTCGGAGCGTGACGGTTTCAGGTGATGCAGACGCTGTGGAAGAGGTGACCGAGCGCATCCAGGTGGCTGGAGACGGTATATTCTACAGGAAGCTGCTTGTTGACACGGCTTATCACTCCCATCAAATGCGTGCGGTTGCCGATGAGTACAGGTGTCGCATCTCAGACGTGGCTCTGGGCATGGTGTTGGAAGATGGAGGGAGTGAGGTTGCCTTTGTCTCATCTGTAACAGGGGAGCCCAAGACATCCAACTTCGACGCAGATTACTGGGTGTCCAATCTGGTCTCTACGGTAAAGTTCGCCGAAGCCATACAGACACTCGGCAACAGACACTGCAGATCCGGAGCCAAGTCTCTCTTCGTCGAGATTGGCCCTCATCCTTCCCTCTCAGGCCCCGTTCGACAGTCGAACATTTTCCAACAGCAGGATACAGACATGCCCAGAATGTCGATGGAGTACCTGGCACCGCTGCAACGAAAGATGGACGCGATTAGCAGCACGCTGACACTTGTTGGAAAGCTCTTCGAAAACGGCGTGTCGATCATTTGGGATGCAGTGTCGACACTGGCACCGGGTGCGGACAATGCCTCGGTACGACACGATCTTCCAGCTTACAAATGGGACCACTCTGTCAAGCACTGGCACGAATCACGAGTGGCACACGCATACCTGCATCGCAAGGAGCCTTACCATGACCTTCTTGGAGTGCCTGTCCCAGAAGCAACGGACCTCGAGCCACGCTGGCGGCATTTCATCAGCCTAGCCACTTTACCATGGCTAGCAGACCACATTGTAGACGGTCTCACTATTTTCCCGGGCTCAGGGTACCTCTGCATGGCCATCGAAAGTTTAATGCAGCTATCCCGTCTGAGGGACCCGCAGCACTTGCTGGAAACTGTAGCCCTCCGGGATGTTTCGTTCAAGCGAGCACTGATTGTGCCCGAGACACAGAGGGTCGAGCTTCAGCTGAGCTTGAGGCCGCAGCCAGGCTCGGACTTCTGCTTCCACTTTACCGTTGCAGCGATCTTGGACGACGGAAGGTGGTATGATCACGCAGACGGTGTTGTACAAGGTCTGTGGGCTGAGGGAGGGCTGCCAGGAGAGACAGGAGCCACACCTTCGGAGCAAGTATCCGAGATTCAATGTCCGCTCGGCACCAAGCAAGTCCTAAATGATGAATTGTACAAGCAGCTGAACGCAGTGGGTAATACCTACGGTCCGACATTCGCCGGCCTCAGCTCTATCACCATGGCTGGCGATGGCGCACAGGCAGTATCGTCGCTCAAGGTTCAGGATGTCCGAACATCAATGCCGGCAAATTACCAGCGGCCGCACGTGGTCCATCCATCCACCCTTGATACAATCTTGCACACCTCACTGCCTCTAGCAGATCGCGGTCTCGGTGCGGGATCCATTATGCCGGTTCAAATAGGGGAGTTGGTCGTCAATGTCACCCCATCGCTAGAGAAACCTGGTTCTGCTTTAGACATTTCGACCCAGATTATGTCAACTCAGTACCGGACTGCCCTTGCCGAGTTGACCGTCATCTCAAGCGGGCGCAGGGTCCTGTCGGCAACAGGGATCGAATTGAGGAGTCTCGCAGTGCGCCAAAACGAGAGACAGGACCAAACACCTACAACCAACCCGCGTGAGATCTGCTACGAACTGGACTGGCACGCCGATATCGAACATTTACGTGCCGAGGACCTAGTCGAAAGACCGTCATTGTCTGATATCGTAGCCCACGTCAGTTTAAAACACCACGGTCTGTCGACGATTGGGCTCGGCGCCAGCGTGGATCTCACTGAAGAAGTGCTCAACGCTGTTCAGCGCCACGATGAGAACGAGGTGGCGCATCATGATTTTGTCGACGTGACACCAGGTCGCTTTGAGGATGCTGCTGCTCGCCTGAAGCAATTCCCAGCGCAGTTCCGGATGCTCCGTCCCGGGATGAGACCCGGCCCTCGCGGCTTCGAGACAGGTTCCTACGATCTGGTGCTGGCAGCGTCAGCCAGATGGCTGGACCAGGCCGCGGAGCTTGTCAAGCCAGGAGGCAGTATCTTTCTTGTGCTGGATTCTGCCCCACTTGATGGAGAAGAATGGAGAAGGGCTCTCCAAGGAACGCATGTCACGTTGGAGGAGCAAGCAGCCATTCTCGAAAGCCATGGCCGGTTCGTCGTGGTGGCCAAGACTCAACCGTCCCATTCGCACCTCCCTCAGAAGGTCCACCTCCTCACCCATTCAGAGCCCGCATCATGCCCCTCCTGGGTCATCTCAGTCCGTGATGGGCTGCGCATGCGCAGCGCCGAGGTAACCTTGAACAAACTTAGTCCCGAGAACCTGCAACCACTCTTGAGCAGCGAGGGAAAAGACGACACGGCTGCTTCAGAGCAAAAGGGAAGCGAGGTCTTTATTGTCATGGATGATGAGAGGTTGCCCATTCTCTCCGACGCACATGCCTTCCCCGCTGCGATCACTTTAATGACGAGCCCATCACAGGTGGTGTGGCTCAGTCCGGATGATCCATCTGTCTTCCACCAGATCGAGGGCGTCGCTCGAACAGCACATGCCGAGAATGAGAGCTTGCGTATGACTACAGTCCATGCCGCGACAAGCATGCTGGTAACTGACAAGAGCCACGGCCGCCTCGTGGACATCGTCGCCTCGGTGGCCAGCACACTGGCGGATCCGAATAAAGCCCATACGGAGCGCGAATACCGGATCAGAGAGAGTGGTCTGGTAGTCATTCCTCGCTTGCACCGCAGCGATCGACTCAACCAAGCCATTGCGGAAAGTGGCGAGTCAACGCTCGATTCAGAGAAGGAAAGCTGTCGGTTTGTGAATAGCCAAAGTCTGCTACGGCTGTCGCCTGACGACTCAGGGCTGTTCATCGCCGGAGATCAGGTCCACAACCCAAAGCTGGCCGACGAGGAGATTGAGATTGATACTTGTGCATTCGTGTGCTCAAAGTACGATGGGCCCCGGGCTCAGGCTCTCGGCGAATACACAGGTGTCGTCGCAAGGGTCGGAGCCAGCGTCACGTCCCTTGCCCAAGGTGATCGTGTTGTTGCTCTAGCTCCCGCCCTCGGTGCCAGTCGGATACGCATCCGCCATACCCAAGCCCTCCGCGTTCAGTCGGAGATCGACGAGAACGTGATGTCTGCAAACACAGCAGCCGCGCTTCTGCTTGACACCATCGCAGCCACGTACGCTGTCCGCAATGTGGCGCGAGTCCTCTCCAGCAAGGGGACGATTCTCGTCCACGGAGCCCGCACAGCCGCCGGGCGCGCAGTTGTCGCAGTCTCACGATCCATCGGCGTCCGTGTCACTGCCACAGCCGCTGACGTGGCCGAACTGGGTCTGCTGAAGGAGCAGCTCGGCATCGATGGGGCCGATGTGCTGGTTACACGCCCCTCGCTGCACCGCCCTTCGGCTCGCCACGTTTTTCCCGAGGGACTCGACGCCATCATCCGGGCTGGAGACGGTTGCTTCAACTTGATCTCGGATGCATTAAACCTTGTCAAACCCTTTGGAAGCATTGTGACACTGGGAGACTTTCCCTTAGTCAAAGGGGCGGTAATGGCAAATCTGAAGCTCCCACCTAATGTTGCAATTCACTCCATCGATATAATGGGCCTCATGCAGGCACGCCCAGACATGGTAGCCAGCCTAATGGCCGCCGCGGCGGCTGGACTCAAGCACTTCCCGCTGTCAGGGCTGGACATTCCCGTGCACGATATTGCAGATTCTGAGACCGCTCTGCGGCTGGTCAACACGGGTGTTCACCACAAGGTCATCCTTGAGGCCGGCTCTCATTCTCAGGTCCATGTGCTCCCACATTCCGTCGACAAACTAAACGTGAAGCAGTGGTCGGATGAGAACGCCACGTATGTGGTGGCAGGCGGTCTGGGCGATATAGGCCAGCGGTTGCTTCATCTCATGGCTGAACGTGGTGTCAAGCATGTGGCCACGATATCGCGTCGTGCGTTGGAGTCCGATGCCCGTTCCAAGTTGCAGGAGAGGCTGGAAGCAATACGGCCTGGGTTCCGCCTGTACACTCTGCAAGGCGATGTCACATCCGAGCCCAGCATACTGGCTGCAGCGGCTGAGCTGGAGAGCGATGGAGCGCCTCCGGTCCGCGGTATCATCCAGGCAGCTATCGTCCTGATTGTAAGTTTGAATTTGGGTTCGATCATAAGCTTGTCAGAATAGTGCTGATTGGTGACGGTGTGCTGATAGGAACGCCCACTTGAACTGATGACATTTCAAGATTTTTCAACCGTGGCCGAGCCCAAGGTCCAAGGAACAGACAATCTTCTACGCGCGTTCGAGTCCTCAAACCTCGATTTCGTGCTCTGTCTCTCGTCATTTGCCGGTATCAATGGCGTTGCTGCGCTGGGAGCCTATAATGCTGGCAACACCGTGCAGGACTTCTTGGCCCATGCAGACCGTTGTGCTGTGCCGGGAGTCCGTCACGAGGCTTCCACCCGCTTCCTAACGGTCAACTTCGGCTGGACCGACGATGTTATGTATACTGCTAACGATGACAAACGTCAGAGCGCGCTGCGCCGCGCAGGATTCACGCCTATCCGCGCCGAGGAGCTGGAGCGCTTCTTCCGGTATATCTTGAGCGCCGTCGTGGACGCGGAGAGTCCATCGCACCAGCTGCGTCAGGCCCTCATTGGCGTCGACGCCGAGTCTCTTGCGGGCGCTACCGCGCCAAACAGCAATGTCCTCGCCGCCATGTTTAGCCACATCCGCAACGCGCGGCAGAGGGTCGAGGGGGTGGCAGCTGGCCCGGGTGGCGGCGCCGGCGAGGACGTAGCCGAGGCGGACCAGCGGACCTTTGAGCAGGTCCTCGAGTCGGGCGACGTCGGCGCGGCCGTCGACTTTGTGTCGCGGGCCGTGTCTACTCAGCTGGCACGGCTGATCGACGTGAATGGGGCGACCATCGACGTCCGCCAGGGGTCGATCATGGGCCTGGGCCTGGACTCGCTTGTTGCGGTTGAGTTGCGAAACTGGATCATGAAGCAGTTCCGTGCGCCGTTGCAGTCCTCTGAGATACTGATGGAGCAGACGATATGGGCTTTGTCTGAGAGAATCGTGGCACGATCCACGGGGATGTCAGTAACGGCCACGTCTGATGCGCCGCCTCTTGCCGCCCGGCCCGACGAAACACCCGTCGCACAGGCCTTCCCACATGGAAGTCCTCCCCTCTCTCTATCAGATACCACGCCTCCTTCCGATAGCGATGGTGCGCTAGATCGAGATCTTGTCCTAGGAGCTTTCCAATCTGCTAGAAGCGCTACAGACGGTTACATCAGCAATGGCAAGCTCAGTACCTACTCGGCTGAATGGATGCCAGAATCAGACGAGGTCGCCATTGCCATCTTTTGCAATGCATTGGAGGAACTCGGATGCCCAATTCGATCGTCAGAGGCCGGCTCAGCACTCGCAAGAATTCCACATCTCGCAGCCCATGAGAAATTAGTGGGCCATATGTACACACATCTTGAAAAAAGACACCTGATCAGGATGATTGACGGCTGCATCATCAGAACAGACGTTCCATGCCCCAGCGAGGATATCAACACTACACTTGATCGACTCCTTAAGCAGAGACCCGGGCAAGAAGCTGAGATTAAACTCATGCGGCTCATGGGGTCGAACTACGGTCGTTGCCTCGCTGGCAAAGCGGATGCAGTGCAGCTCCTGTTCGGTGACCCGCACACCCGTGAGCTTCTGGCCAAGTCCTACAGCTCGTCTGAGCTCAATTCGGTCCTTCTCACGCAGTTGACCGACTTCCTCGAGTCGGTGGCCCGCCGCTGGCCCGACAAGAAGGCGCCTCTGCGAATTCTCGAAGTCGGTGCCGGGACTGGAGGCACAACCGCCTGGCTACTTCCCATGCTGGCTCGTGTGGGCATACCCGTCATATACACAGTCACGGACATCGGTCCAGTATTTGTCAAGGACCTTTCCTCGACCTTCAAGGAGTTCCCGTTCGTCAGTTACAAGGTCTTGGACATCGAGAAGGAGCCGGAGCACGCTCTGCGCGGCACCCAGCATGTTGTCCTCGGGACCAATGTCATCCACGCCACTCGTGATGTGTCGCAGTCCCTAAAGAATATACGCTCTCTGCTGCGGCCAGACGGCTTCGTGGTGATCGGCGAAATGACCACTCAGATGCTGTGGACGGACGTTATATTTGGCCTTCTCGCGGGGTTTTGGTGCTTTGAGGATGGGCGGCAGCACGCAACCCAGGGCACGAAGGCGTGGGAACTTTCGTTGCGATCTGCTGGGTACGGCCATGTTGATTGGACTCAAGGGCGGCGGGCTGAGGCGGCGCTTCAAGCACTTATTTTTGCATTGGCGTCTTAGCCGGAGTTCTTGTATACTTACTACCTAGGTAACTTATTTTAGCCATATTTACGTTTCTGTGTCTCCTTTACCAGATAAATAGTGTCGCATCATGATGTGAGTAATTCCTCGGTGAACAAGGCTATGTAAGATAACAAAGGGCCACATCACGAGTAGCTATGACGGTTTTAGCGACTAAATTAAGATTATCACAAACTGCCTAAGAAGAAGCCATTCGACAAAATGTGGCATTTGGGAAAGACTAGGACCAGAATGAGATACATGTAATATAGCCCTTACAGACCTCCCAGGAGCTTGTATGATCAGAAATATGCTTAACTATGCCTATCTAATCGGGTGCACTCCCGCAGTCAAGCTATAGCAGAGTTGGAAGCACCCTCATTCATCAGTTTCCTCTTCGTATCAACTAATTCGAAGGTGCATCCGGTGTCAACCACTCAGCAACCCATTTCTGGATCCATTCACCGTTGACGGCCCCCATGTCACGAAGCGTTGCACTGTTGGCAAGTGAACGCCCAATTTCCATCGGCTTCAGCCATTGCGAGTCCTCTGCGCTACTGCTCCCCCACAGATTATTGCTGTAGAAGTCCAGCAACTTTATGCCCGGGCTTGATGGCGTTGTACTGCCATGGTCAGCTGCCTCGCGCTCAGCCTCTCTCAGCCGGGCCAACCACGTCGATGGCGATACAACGGCGACGGATGCGTTTTTGGAACCAGGGCCAATTTTCAATGCGTCGATGACAGCTGGAAGCAGTGACTCCCACGACGTTGTGCAAGGGTTTCGGATATTGAACACTCGCGCACCGTCCGCATGAGGACTTGTTGGCCGGCCCGGGCCATGGGCAGAATTGCCGTGACTTGTAACCAGCTCAACTAACACATCACCCAGCAAGTCTGATGGTGTCCAATCTGTCAATGAAAATGAAGGCCCAAGATTTGACGGCAGACAACCCAAGTCTCTGGAGCTGACGATAAGACTGGGAAGCCACTCATTCAGGTTCCATCGCCCACCTGGACGACGAACAGCGCCAGCGACCTGGCCCAGACGGACCACCGAAACGGGGATTCTAAGAGATTCCGCCGCTGCATTGCAAAGTAGTTCCGATAGAAACTTGCTCTGCGCATAGCCATTGGTGGCGGGAGTGTCGAGCGAGGTGAATATCTCCTCGGCCTGGTCCTCATGCCTGGCAGCAAGCCCACCTATGGCACTGACCGAGGAGATGAACACAACGCGCACCGCGTGGCTCGGAGCAGAGTCAGCCGCCAGGCGAAAGAGGTTCACCAGCCCTGCCAAGGAAGATTGGAAAGCAGCCAATCCGAGGTTGAAATTGACAGGCCACGCGTTGTGGATAATGAGGCTAGCTCGAGTGCACAGATTGTCGTATGTCTCCTTGTCGAGTCCCAGGAGAGGTTGGGAAAGGTCTGCCTGGAGGAACGTTGCACGCTGATTTAGATCCCGTGTTTCTAGCTGAGCTGCGGCGAAGCGCTGTTCCTGAACCGCTCGCCCACCATCCCGACTGCGGTTCAGGCAGACGACATGTTCTACATTTGGGCTATCGAGCAAGGAACGGAGAAGAAAGGTGCCTACTGTACCAGTAGACCCCGTGAGAATGACCGTTCCTTGCTCCTTCTCGGACGTCTGCACACGAGCTGGAGTTACCGGCCTCGGGATCTGCCTGATGAGTTCGCTGTACGTTTTCAACAGCGGCGCCATCAACGATGCATCCTGGTCGCTTGGCCTAGCTTGGCGTCCGGACACGATGGCCTCTTGCAGCTGTAATACCGTCGGATTGGCGTAGATCGTAGATAGGGCCAGATCAGGACGACGGAGGCCCCGCCTCAGAGTTCGGAGCAGCTGGAGTGCCATCAACGAGTCTAGTCCCCGTTCGAAAAAGGTTGTTGACTCTGTTTCTGGATCAATCAAGCCCCTTATTCCAACCACGCTGTCTCTGATGAAGCGGCTGACACTCTGTGAATCGGCCAAGTCAACAAATTCACCAATCTCGTTGACGCTATTGTCGTGGTCACGATCAACGGCATCCGCATTTTCGTAAAGGGCATCGATCTCAGCAGCATATTGAGCTATACTTGCAGGACGCTGGATTGTGCCCTTTCCTGCCCGGATCAGAGGACGGTCCACCGGAAGGATAAGGATGAGAGCCTTTTCAATCCGGGCATGGGCCAGAGCAACACGGTTGGCCTCCTCGACGCTCGGCCAAATTCGTTCGATGATTTCAGCTTGTTGGGCTGTGTTCATAGCTTCACTGCCCTCTGATGCGGCCAGTTCGATAAGCAAAGAAGCTTGAAAGCGCCTTGTACCAACAACCAGTGCACCAGAAACTTCCGGGTTGTGTGCTACAACGTACTGCTCCATCGGCACAGGGTTCGCCTTTTCTCCATTCAAAAAGACGATGATATCATCAGCTCTAGCCCTCCAACACCAGGCATCTGGGACCGTGGGATGCGCGTGGAATAAGTCCTTGGTGCGATAATGGTCGAGATCTTCGTGGCCGCGAATACTGAAACATGTCTGTGTCTTTTGGATGCTTTCGTCGCGCCGTATAATAAGCTCGTACTCGTCATCGGTGACCTTATCAAACGCAGTTCCAACCGACGGGTGGAACCTTATGTAGCGCCAGTCGTGCGGGCCAAGGTTGGGTGGTATGAGCTGATGGGGCAGACCGCATTCTGATGCTCCCCACCAGCATCTTAGCGGGATAACAGCTGCGACGCGATCCCCAAGAGCCTGTGGTAAGTCACCACCGGCATATAGGATGAGTTCGAGGTGCTTAGCACAGCGGGCCAGAAGCACTGGGTCTAAAGCAAGCTCCACGACTACTGATGGCACAAGAAATGCAACCTCAGCGGGTGTCTGCTCAAGAGCCTCGAGTAGGCCTTGCGCCGTAACTATTCCGACTGCTGCGGGCGCAATAGGAACAGTTCCGAATGGAATTGCCCAAAAGAGGTAACAGGCGAGGCCAGCACCCTGTTAATCGTCAGATGATATTCATGGTGCACGCAGTAGGGGCTGTGCGTTGTCTCACATGGAATGGTGGCATTGTCACCATTAGACGCCTTCCCTGTAGATAGTGTTCCACAGACCCATCTCCTGGCTGAATAGACTTGACCTGGTTGCTGCAGGCGATATGCCGCATCCCTGTTTCTTGGGTGAAGACCTTGGGCTTAGGCATACCCGTAGAACCAGAAGTGTGACTGAGAACAGCAAAACGAACAAGTCAGTCTCGGAATCACGGTCCGCCATCTCTTGCAGATGTACGTACATGATGAACAGCGGATCCCATCGCCCGGCTTCAACTGATTTTCTGTAAGAGAAGAGCGGATGCTGCTCAGATAGAAGCTCATCAATGCCCGGAATTGTGAAATGGCTCGGACGCGGCTCGACACTCTCGAGAATCGCAAGGCATGCTGGTGGCGTAGGTCCGCTTGTCAACAGCGACTGGCACTTCAGTGTTGTGAACAGTGACTGCTGAGCGACGCCACTGTTCCGTGGCGAGGTAAGAAACAACTAGCCCGACGGCGTCAGTTAGTTGCGAATTGTACAAGTCAGGTGAAATCGCCTCTCACCACACAGCCAGCCTTAACAGCAGCCAGGAGCAATGCCGTGAAACGGACGTCGTTTGGACCAACGTAGGCTAACACCTTCTCCCCATTCTGACTTGTTCCGATAGTCTCCTTGATCCACCATGCGAGGCCGTTGATCAAGTTCGCCAATTGGCCATAATTGATGGTGCGAAAGCCATCCCCGTAAGAAGCCTGAGCGACTGGCCATAGACCGTAGGGTGCGCTGGGCTTTTCGCGCGCAAGACGGTCCACAGTGTGTGGCAACAACTCTGCTAGGCACTTTGAGATGTGTTCGGCATCCATGATTGACTCGACAGCGCTAGGGGTTGTGCCGGATACGTGATGTGTGTGCTAGGGTAGGAGGTCAAGATTGCTGACGGAATGGGTTTGGAGGTCCGGAGACAATGACTTCTTAGTCCTGGCCGTTCAGTTTCCGGCATAACCTCGGAGGCGTAGCATGCAGGTTCAATCCCCCAAACTTTGTCAGACTGCCTCAGCTGAAGTATTGGGGCGCCGTTGCTGACCCGAGTGTAACCCTAAGACGGAGTCAACTCCGGACGGATGAACCTCATCCTGCTCATCAGTTCTCAGCCCTACACGGGTGGACAGGGTCCAGCATCGTGGCCAGCCTGCATATTTACTCTCCACAGCACTAAATGTATATCCCAACCGCTCAAAATACTGGATACCACTCATAGCCCGCAATGTGCTTAGCTTCGAGGCGAAATGCATAGAATATCCCTGATTGACTTCACCATCGTTTGGTCGGCATGGCTCAGCCCAGCGCCTGTGCGCCCAACAGGCTGTGATCTGCAGCGCTAAGAAAGATATACCAGCGCAAAGTTGGCTTAGGGGGCCCCCGCAGCTGCAGAAGTGGTTGAAGCTGAGTGGTTAAATCCCGCAGATACTGACTTTAGATGAGTGGTTGGCAAGCGCCAACAGGACGGCATTATCTGTCTTTACACTGGAAAGGACTAGTCACCAACGGTCGTGCAGGCGGGCCGGCTGGGCAGACTGGGCAGGATTCGGTTGTGAGCTTGGGAAGCTTGGTGTGCTTGTTCGAACTTCTCCCGTCTTGGCGCGCAGACTCCACTGCTGCGGAGCCCCAAGGCTCCGAGTCGAGCAACAACCCACTATTGAACAGTATTGTTGCCTCTCCTGGGCTGACCTGCAGATTGAGCACCAGTGTGCATGATCCTGAATCCTCTCACCAGGGACGCTGAGTCACTGATCGACGAGACTTGTCACACGATTCTTCCTCAGCTTGACCCCGCGTGAGTCGATTACGGCGTGAGCTGTCATCACCGCAAGCGGCCTTCCACTTTGGGGCCGGCCATTGTACAAATTGGTCTAGCGCCTTCTCGGTCGATACTCCTTAAAGCTGTCTGACTACGTGGTCCTTTGGCAGAACCGTGGTGCTTTTTGGCATGGTTCATGATTCCCGTGGTTCCCAGGTCAGCCAGGGAACGCGTGCCGGGTTCCATCCTTCCGAAGATCCTTGCGACCCTTGCCCGACCCAAGGCCAAAACGGGCGTGCAAAATTGTGAACATGGGCCTCCATGAATTGCTCCATGAGTACGATATTCACGATGACTTCATAACCTTCACTCGAATTTACTTTGGGGGTTTGGTCATTTGAATTACTAGCATGGGATGAACAAGAACAACTGATGATCGCTTCGACGCTAGATACGTACATGTGTATACAGCTCTCGATATAATTTTCTACAGCATCACCCTCATTGCTGGCGGTGCTATACACCTTCGCCTTAATACCCATTATTCTTCGTCATACCCCTGGTTATCTCAATATTTGTTGTCTTGACAATACCAGATCGCGGAGACCCAAGCGGTGGTGCATTTTGCTGGACATACTCTGTCTCTGGGATCTGGTTGAAACCCTGCCCTCTTGCTCCATACTTTGAAAGCAGGAAGCCCTGGTCGTTATCGTGCAGATAATCATTTGAAGAGTGACCTCT
This sequence comes from Diaporthe velutina, assembly GCA_038088505.1. Classification (NCBI taxonomy): domain Eukaryota; kingdom Fungi; phylum Ascomycota; class Sordariomycetes; order Diaporthales; family Diaporthaceae; genus Diaporthe; species Diaporthe velutina. The sequence goes on from JBBWSJ010000189.1 coordinate 38,756, forward strand.
CGGCGTGGGTGTGGGATCCGTTGGTTCCTGGTAAGGAAATGATCCTGGCGCTGAAGGCCCCTTATTCGACGGCCACTTGCTGCTGACTTGAGAACGGACCTTTGAATTGAACTTCTCAAGGAGAGGGCGATATGTAATGAGACAAGCAGCGATGAGATAGATACTTGGCTCTGCCAGCGTCCATATGTATAGCTCCACGGCATTCCAAGTAGCGTCGATGAAGGAGCTGGTGTTGTTGAAGGAGACGAATCGGAGGATAGAGGCCACAATGCCACTGATTCAGAAAGAATTAGCCAAAACGGAACAAGAAGACAACAAGGAGACTCTGGTGGAGGGAGACTCACATCCCGCCCAGCAGGAAGGTGCCGGACAACGCTATCTTCAGCTGCCTCGAAGTGTGTAAATTCCATATGATAGGCAGCGGGAGCACTAGGAGGACCACATCCGTGACAATGTTGGGAAAAGTGCTCCAGACGTACAACTTCTCCTTGTCAATACACTTCTCGGCCTGGACTGCCGGAGAAGCCCACTGCGCTTCAAAAGGACGACACGCTGCGAGACCAACTATGAAGGAAATAATCGCTGTGGATATCAAGATACCGGCCACAAGGCAAAGAATAATGAAAACGCTCCTTTGAGGGAAGAGAATGCGATAGAAGATGCAAATAGCCAGCTTGGACAGACTGATTGTAGCCCAATACCACGAGGATATCGCGATCAGGTACTTGAAGAAGGCTTCTGCAGCTTCGGGATGGTTCTCCGCAACCCATGTGATGTGGTATCCGACGCCGGCGTGTTTCAAGCATGCTGCGGGCATGTAGTTAGTGAGCCACTCCTTGGGACATCGCTGAAAATCAGGTGTCATAGACTCACCCACAGCGAGACCAGTGGCTGCGAACTGTCCAAATAGGGCGATCAGGACCAGCCAGTCGTCGAGCCCAAAGCGTCGTGATGTAAGGCTACGGGCATAGAATCTGAGCGCCGTAACAAGGACCAGGAGTGGCGTAACCACGGACACGAAGACGACGAGTCGCCAGCCAATGTAAGGAATGTCGTCCGCCATTGCAATATCGCCCCCAATAGTAATCGACTAGATCTTGTAGGCCCAGGACTACTTCAACAGTCTGGAGCACACGGTCTCTCAAGTATGTAAGGGTAAATGGAGGCCCTCGGAGTTCGCAGGGAGTGCAGGAAATGGAGAGGAAAGTGGAAGTTTGAGCGTGGCACACACAGTCAGACGGCTCGGGTCGACATTCAAGTCAGGAGGAGAAGGTTCCTCGCCCAGTACCTCTATCTCTCCTTGTTCTGGGTCTTATTCTAATTCGTTCAACAGACCCACCAGTGCTGACGTTGCATTACACCATCGAAGCCCATCTCATCCTGCATCTAATAATATTAATTGTCTGTTGGTCCTCGGGCTGTTGAGGTCGCAATCTCCTACCTGAGGCAGGTGGGGGCTGTAGAGGATCGAGGAACTGCATCCTGTAGTATTGTGGGATGATCCGTGATTTTCCCGATGAACATTTGAAGGACTGGTGCGATAAGTTTGGGGGGTCATGGGAGGCGGAGCTACCCTGTTACACAGAATCAACAGACTATGGTGGAATGATCTGCATAAGCGCGCTGCGCCGTTCAGCAAATTAGCCCGAACGGGGAAGATACTGCCGCTGATGACCTGAAGGATGCAGGCAGGTAATTGTATACCCAGCTGGTATTGGCTGGTACCACTTTAGTAGCCTTCATGAAAGTGGTCAGAATCCACATCAGAGGTAGAATCCTGACAATATCTGCGGACTGTGAGGGGCTCCTTGCTGACTGGTTCTGTAGAGTAATGCGCGCGGCTGGCACATATGCAGCCGGAGCTGCAAATGTGCCTGCTGGGTCTACCCTATTCTGGCGATGACTGCCCTGAGGTCGGCTCCTCCTCGTATTTGCGCCGTTCCACCCATGCCTTGGAGCTGTTGCCTCCGCCATTCGATCACAGGCAATTATCTCACCATAGATGCATGAGATTGATGCCTCTTCTGAGAGCAACACACGTCATACTAAGTCGCATGGTCCACATTCGACCCACCCCCTGATTCGGACCGCTAAACCACACCAAAACCACCATTTTATAGCAACCTATTTCTCCACCAATTTAAATCTAATTAATATAAGATTTAATGTATATATAGGTTAAGGAATATAAAAAATAATTATTAAATATAAATATTCTACTTAATTTCCCTATAAAAGAATAATAAGATATAGTTTTAAAAACTTACTATCTATTAAGGCTTATAACTTTATAAATATTTTATATATAAATTTAAAACTTACTATATAAATATATTAAAGATAAAACTACGTATTAATAATATTTTAAAAATTTTTATTATTTCTCTTCTTAGA